>CBVK0100545310.1:0-14861 GCA_900067695.1 Picea abies
TGTTCTTTTCAATAATTGTGGAAAAAGAATAAAGGAATATTATGTTACAAAGGAGGAACGAGTGTTGCAAACATACAACCTCAAGGCACAAGGACAAGACTGATGTTCTAGTAGAATGATACTCAAGAAAAATCCTCTGGGGGCCAAAGGTGTTAAGATGCAAAGGCAAACTGTTGCAAGGCTGGCGTATAAGGTATGCAAACGTGGTTAATAAAACACACAATGGTAACGTCCTTCAATGTAAGTTTAATGAGCCCAGAGAAGGTAAGCTTGGTGGTTTTTTATGTTTAGAGATTCTGAAAAAACATAAAATGAGACTCCATTGGGGTACCTTTTTCGAAGGTAGTCTAGTCAGTTCGAAAAAGAGGTAAAATAGCACCGACAAGACGTCTATTCAAAACCATTTTAATGAGTGTGATAAAGACAAGATCTCTCAACCATTTTTTCATTTTTAAGGAGTCTGAAAAAATCTTAACTATGGACTCCATCAGGAATATTCTTCTGGATCAATTTAATGAGTGTGAAAGAATAAGGTCACTCGGCGATCTTTTCAATTTTAGGGAGTCTGAGAAGAGCTTAACTATGGACTCCATGGGGGTTCCTTTTTTGTAAGTTTAGTCCCTCAGGCCTGAAAAAGGGGTAAAATTATACCTGAGAGTACTCTTCTAAAGAACGAAAGTTCCATAGAGTATACCTTTGTTCGTACAGTTGACTGTCCAGACCGAAAAAGGGGTAAACTACCGCTGGATAGACGTGACTTCAAATTTCAGTTTAACGAGCGTGAAAGGCCACAAGATCAGTCGGCCATCTTTTCATGTTTAGAGGGTCTGAAAAGGGATTAAAAGAAGACCCCTTATGTTTTGGGATTCCTGAGGGTGAGATCAAAAGCGAAGAAGAATCATGCAAATGAGGCTCAAACTCATATTCAGGAAAGACTATAAGGACTCTTGAGCCTACAGTGTTTTAAAGATGGCATGGACACCATAATGCAACCAGGACCTACCTAGGGAATCCATGTTCTGGTAAGCTCTACCGCCAATTTGTGACACTTCTAAAGTAGATAAGATGGTTCTGTGTCACAACCTGATGGGATCAATCCTATGGTAGAGGAAAAAGACAACGAGACACAAAAGTCAGGGTAGTAACCTAACCTATATGTTCAAGTTGATCGTCGGAAAAATTTTCATGGACCATCAAAATTTACTCAAAACTCAAAAAAAATGTCCCAATACCCATTCAAATCCCTCCCATATAACTATTGAATCACTCTAAATGGTTTTTGGTATAAATAAAATGATAAGGGAGAGAAAAAAAGTGACAAAAAGAGGCCAAAAAGTCTATAAATAGAAGCTGGCAGCTCATTATCACCATTGCTGATTTGGAAATTGACTCTGGAGCCAAAAGACCCCCTTTGGAGCCAAAAGACCCCCTTTGATAAAAATGGTGATTCCAGGAGCTACAGTGGACGAAAGGAACTTCCGTCTGGACCAAGTACAAACTCCCCTATTTAGCTATTCAATTCTTTATTTTTTCTTTTGATTTCATTTTTTGGGTGGGGGTCGGCCCTAGGTCCACGTAGGATGTCTCTGGACAAGCCACGTGTACACTTGGGCAGAGTGAAACCTGCCCACGTGTACACGTGACTGTCACCTAGACAACATGCATGGAACCTCCTTTATAGACAAAAAGAAACAAACAACACTCACTCACCCTCCTGAACTTGGTTGTTTTGGTAGGATTTATGTCCGCTGGAGGGAAAGGGAGAATGAAGAAGTTAGTGAGTTGGTTGCTGGAGATCCGAACGTCATGGCCGCGTTGATGCAATGTGGTTTGCTAAAGTTCTTCTTGTGTCCATTTATGCGGGTGAAACTGAGGCTACTGAATGCCTTGGTTGACTATTGGAACCCTGATGCAGAGGCTTTCATGCTAAAGGGGCAATCATTGGTGCCTACCACCGAGGATATCTACTTTTTGATTGGCCTCTCAAGGAGAGGGGAACCAGTCAATTTCAGGACATTTCCATCAGGGCCGCATAACATAGAGTAACTGATAGCCCTACACTATGAGGCTGGCACAAACCATTTGAGCTCCCAGGTGCCCATAAGTAAGATTACTAACCTATCACTACAAGCGATATTATTGCTCATTGGGCAGTTTACCGGTTCAGCGGCCTTGCATCAGGCATCCCGCGCACAGATGAACTGTGCTATCTAGTGCTTGAATGAAATTTTTTTTGACTGGAGTACCACACTCCTGGAGTGTATGAAGAGGCAATTGATAGATTTCTATCAGCGGACACAGAGGAACTTCAGGTTCGGGACCATTTTGTGTTCCTTCTTTTTTGAGAGAGTTCCGAGCTTTATTCCTTGGGAAGTGGTACGAGGACATCAGGCCTCTTTTCCTGCTATATGCAGATGGGCAGTATTACTGCCGCGATAGGGTGGTGGAAGGACCAATGAGTCCGTCGATGATGACTTTTTTGCATGGCTATCATGGCAGATCCCTGTGATCGAGGATTACCCATATGCAGGGATAGACTTTTTAAGAGATCCTGAGATACTCATGCCTCTTGGTGATGAGCAAGGGGAGATGGGTAAGTCTCAACCTTTGTAGTTTTTTTGTTGTATATGTGATTTTTATGTCGTTTTTTTTATATATATCTTTTTTTTATATGCCAAAGTATTTGACGTATATACGTTTGTTGCATGCAAATGTGGGACTAGTGTGACCTGTTGATTATGCACGGAACAAACGTCGTCCTTGGCTAGGAGCCGCAGCTACCACTGCCAGGGGACCAACAGTAGCAGGAGACCTCCTAGCTAGGGAGGTTGAGAGGGTACTTAGACGAGTTGAGCGGAACTTTACTGCACTCACTCGCACAGTCCCGATGGCAGAGATTGAGGACCTACCACCATCCATGCAACCTCATGTAGTGGGGGCACCTCGGATGTGGGTCCGAATGTTTAGGCGTTTAGCCCATGCTGTGGACCAGTATAACAGGGCCCATAGGCCCTGAACCTATTTAGACATTTTACATGCCACAAGCACTACTTGTATATATTTTTTGAGGGCATAAGCCCTCTGACTCATTATTGGTCCTATTTTTGAGGTGCTTGTGTCCATCTATGTACTCTGGTTACTTTATAATATTATATATGGTTTTTTTTATCTTTTGCATCTTATGGAACATGTGTGCAAAAATGTATTTACATGCTTATGTCAATGTTCTTTCATATGTGTGCAAGATGCCAATCTAAAATTTGATTAGCTAGAGTATCTGTAATTTGGTTTAATCTCCTAGGAACATGAAAATATGTATTATAATCAAAGTTTCATTCTAAGAGACGTACCCTAAGGAATCGTCAGTGTAAGGTTGGATCATGAACCCAGTATACTCTTTTTAACTGAGACACAACTAGTTGAGCATCGAGATAGACCCAGAGATGAGAGATACCGAATGACAAGGCATCATGAAGCAACTCAATAACTACACTATACTCGACGACATTATTTGTGGTGTCACCTAAGCATATACCTCTGGAAGATAACAACTGGCCCTAAGGTGTAAAGATTACCCAAGTTGTGGAGGCAAGCCTCCAAGTGTCCTGACTAGCACTGTCTGCATACCCAACGAACACCTCATAATCACTTGACATGTACCATATTGACGAAATATAAAATCAATGACACGTCCATAACATTTTAAAAGAAACTAAAAAGTAATAGTACAAAGACTATACATATGTTACAAAAAGTTACCCACAGTGACCTGCCTATGAGTAATACTTCTTGAGGTAGAGCCCATTTCTAGGCTCCTCCAAAGCATTCCCTTCAAAATCAACCAGATGATAAGCGCCCTTTTTTAATACCTCTTTTATGATGAAATATCTGAACCACATGGGTTTGAATTTTCCTGCCCCCAGAGGGTCCTTATCTTGGTTATAGACCAGGACAAGGTCACCTTCAGAGAAAATTTGAGGATGAACGGACCTATCATACTGACACTTGACCTTATGTTTGTGAGCGTCATTGGCCAAGGCCGCATCATGACGCTGCTCATTGAGCTGCTCAAGGTATACTAACCGTTCTTCAAGTGGAGAAGTGTCTGGCAATAATTGTACTACCAATTTTAGAGATGGGATCTAACATTCGATGGGCAAGACTGCCTCCAGCCTGTAAATGAGTTGAAAAGGTGAGAAATCAGTTTCCGTCTTAACAGATGATCGGTAAGCCCATCATTTCGAGTATAACATCAAATGCCAATTTGACTTGGTTGAGTTGATAGTTCATTGTAGAATAGTCTTAAGAGTTTTGTTTACAACTTCCACTTGCCCATTGGCTTGGGGGTAGTAGGGTGATGAATTCTCTTGCCGTAACCCAAGATTTGATGTTAATTCTGTCATCATTTGGTTATGAAAATGACTGCCATGGTCAGTAACAATCTCTCTTGGAATGCCGAACCTTGCTATGATATGGTTGAATAAAAAGAGAGTTGCAGTCTCTCCATCATCTTTAAATGTTGGCATAGCTTCGACCCACTTAGTGAAGTAGTCTACAACTACGATGATGTAGCGGTGCCCCTTTGCTAAAGGGGGGTTGAAAGTAGTGTAATCAATCCCCCACTTGGTGAAGGGACCAACTGTGATGACAGGAAACATGGGAGCAGGATGTGCCCTCATCTTCCTAGAGATGATTTGGCATAGATGGGACTTCTTGACCGATTCTATACAATCTTTGATAAGTGTCGGCTAGAAGTAACTTGCTCATAGAATATTTTGGGTTGTTTCCAACCCAGACAAATGACCACCCCAAGCTCCGATATGGAAATCGTTGAGCATGATAACTACCTCCTCATGTGTGAGACATCGACATAAGATGCAATCTACACCTCTCCGATACAATGTATCATCGAGTATGAGATAATTCTTAGCCTGATGGCGTATACACTGATGCTCATCACGAGAAGCAGAAGTGGGGAAATTCAAATTCTAGAGAAAGACAAGTATATCTCTGTACCAGGGATCTGAAGGTGTGATCAAAAACATATCTCACCGGATAGGTTATTCTTCAAGCACAACATCACTTGACTCAACCAGAAGTTCTAAAATAAGCTCTGCGAAGACCAATGACTTCTTAGACTTTGCTGAAACGAAGTCTAAGTCAAAATCCTAAAGGATGACTATCCATCTACTGATTTTTCTACCTATTACTCGTCGTGTCAACATGTACTAAAATGGATTCACGACAGCAATGACAGTGGTCTTGCGAAATAGAACATAATGATGGAATCGTTGAACAACATGAACTACTGCCAACGCAAGTTTTTCGATATGAGAATAATTGAGTTCCGGTCCTACGAGGCCTCGGCTCAGGTAATAGATCATGTATTCTGAGAAAAAATCATCTTCTTGAACTAAAACCATGCCAATGGTTGAATCTGTTGTAGCCAGATATAATAAGAAATCTTTGTTATAGTTAGGTGGTCGGAGCAGAGGGGTAGTTGTGAGGGCATGTTTTAATGCATTGAAAGAGCATTGAGCAGCATCATCCCAGTAAACAGGAACATCTTTCTTCAATAAGCGCATAAATCCCTTGGTGATTTCGGCATAGTTGGCGATGAATCATCGTAAAAAGTTCACCTTGCCTTGTAGAATCTGAAGTTAAAGGATTGTGTGTGGGGGGGGCAACTAGATTATTGCCTCCACCATGAGAAAATCGACCATGATCCCTATTGTTGATACGATGAAACCTAACAAATATCCTGACGTTATGCAGAAGCTGCACTTGTTTGGATTCAAGTGAATTCAAAAGTAGCGACAATGTTCGGAGATCAGTCTAAGGTGTGTGGGATGATCCATTCTCTTGACAGATCGTGATGCTAAATTATCTAGATAGGCCTCTACTATATGCTTGAGATCATGAAAAGAAAAAGACATGGCCCGTTGGAATGTGGCTCTAGCATTTTTAAGACCAAAAGGCATCTTACGATATGCGAATGTACCCCACAGAGAAATGAATGTCGTTTTGTGTTGGTCTTCAGGTTTGATTTAGATTTGATTATATCCTGAAAAACTGTCCATGAAAGAAAAGGCTTCGCAACCAGCACATTCATCAATGATCTGGTTGATGAATGGTGTTGGAAAATTATCTTTGGGACATGCCTTGTTCAAATCACAGAAGTCAGTATAGACACGAATTGTGCCTTGTTTTTTATTGACCGGCACAAGATTTGACACCCATTGAGTCAAATGGATAGGATAGATAAAACCCATCTTTAATAATTTCTCTACCTCAATCTTGATGGTTGTTGCTTTCTTAGGATTAACTAGACGAAGCTTCTGTCGGACAGGCTTGGCATCAGGATATGTTGTGATTTCATGTTCAACTATTTTTGGATTGATACCTGGCATTTCCTCATAAGACAAGGAAAAAACGTTGCGGAATTCTTTGAAAAGATCCGTGTAGATTTGAATCTCTTCGGGGGAGCAATCTGCTCCAACGAAGATGTCCTCCACGATGCCAGGGTTTCGGGATATGTTGATTGGTATAGTTTCAACGATAGTTTCCATATTTCCCTCAACATAAATTTCATGTGTAGCTAAGAGATTAATAGGACATGAATGATCTCCCATCATGGTCACGGTGAATTATCCTGCTTCGATTTGGCTTAACTCTGGGAGAAAATATGATTTGTGATGAAGATCTTCCCAAGGTTTGTCTGGAATAGTCATTGCTTCGATTTCTACTTCATCAGAAGGCAAGACTAAGTCTAACGAATCGATGTTAGTGAGAGAACCCTGAGCCCAAATAGGCTCTAGAATTGAATCCAACTCTTGTGCAGGAGTCAGATCAGTGGTAGCTGAAGCTTGCTGGACTAAAGAGTATGCTACTTCAGCTACAGACAAGGGCATGGACATGCCCACGTGCCCTGTCTCCTCCATTGGGGCCAATGGGGAAGGAAGTATCCATGGATCCTTGAAGTAAGTCATGCGGAATGATGCAACTTGAAAAATCTCAACCTTATGGTGATTGGATATAAATTTTATGTTGCCGTGAGGGGGTGGGTAATTGAAGGTACCCATCAAGGATGGGCAAAAACCAAATCCTACGTTAACGACACCTGGTTGAGTATTATCAATCATCGGGACCGTGGATGCCCCCAAAGTAGGGTCAGGTCTGGAGAAAGACAATTGATCGATGGTCACCATATGACCCTCATGTGGAAACAACAAGACCCAAAAAACTGTAGCAACCATAGCTTGCATAGCATAAGTCCAACTCCTTCCTAACAAGAGGTTATAGTTGAGGGGAGCATCGACTACCTCTACTTCGACACACACAGTCTTCCCTCCTAACTGCATAGGGAAAGAAGGAACTATGCCATGTGGTTGGAACGAAAGACCGTCAAAAGCGATGAGGAGAGTAGGTGATGGAGACAAAACGGGCTGGCCAATGGCCTTCCAACATGCCAACGACATAATGCATGTCAAGGCACCCTCATCGACCACCGTGTGGAAGATATTTTGAGTAAAATTTTTCGTTGGATAAGCCACTACTATCTGAAACGCTACATGGTAAGGCAGACAAGGTTTTAAGTTGGTTGTATCGAACATGATGGTACCTGGATTACAGGTCTCAGTAGAGCCCAAAGTGGTTAACAAGGATTTCCTCTAAGAAGGGCATCTTTGGAGGACCTCCAAAGCAGACATTGCACAAGGGGTTTGTGATAAATCTTCCACCATAGAGTAGTTCTGGGTGGCCCTTGCATTTGGGTTATGAGAATCATTTTTAAATGCACCTTTTGGGATGCGTGTCATTGTTTCTCCCAACGTCTTCTCAATCTTTAGAGGAAGAGATGGGAGGTCAACTTCTTTATCCTTCTCAAAAGTTCTTGGTTTACTATATTCGTGCACTCTAGTCGATATAAAAGCATCACCCCTAACCATATATACGTTCGCGAATGTGGGGTTGTTCAGAGGTGGGAAAGTTTCTTGGCTGCGCCCTTCTGTGCTTGCAGAGGCTTGAGTTAGATTTTTCCCATGCTGAAATGGATTAGTCAACACTGCCTATTGCTACTGCGTGACAAATTTTTGGGCCTCTGCAAGTCAAGGACATAGATGGGTCGAGTGGTCTTCCGTGCACAAGATGCATGGATACCTTACCTTCCATTTTTTAGTGTTGTCCCCGCCAGCATTATCATTGATTTTTTTGTCCCCCTTACCCTTCTTTCATTGTTTTTTCTTCCCTTCAGGCTGCTGGGTGGCCTTTGGGTTAGTCGACTGCACTGTGTGTACTTTCGATGTTTTGGTAGGGGGAGCAGCCAAAGCAATAGTTTGGCTGACCGCTGTGTGTTGTATTGATAACTACTGCAACTACTTTGTCAATTGCTCAGATGGCTTGGTTTGTGCTAAACCAACAATACCATTATCATGTGGTCCAACTCTCTGTCTAGTTTTATCCAGTATTGAACATGGTGCATCTGGCAAGATGTTGTATAATAAATCGGACTGAGAATAGATGAGATCAAACTGTTGAGCCCCCATGATGGCATCTTCTTCAGAGAAAAATATTGATGTCGCAACGTCTTTGGATAACTGCGGGGCCAAAGACTTAAGGAACCACTCAAGTAGGAATGTTGGTGGGACTGGTACCTTGATTAAACTCTTTCTATGTCTCCATTCTCGGATGTGATTAGAGATATGGTCTATTTTTGTCTATTCAAAATTGGCGAGCAGCTTTGTGCCAGTGTTGTATCTCACAGGTAACCGAAAATGGTTCAGGAAAGCCATCTCCATTTCGCTAAAAGAAGAGTATCTTGAGCGATCGAGCTCAATGTACCATTTCATGGCACTCCCAATGAGAGTACGTTGAAACGATCACAACTATATGGAGTCATCTTTCAATGAGTTATATGAGCACCAAATATGGAAGGTAGTCACATGATCTCTTGGATCTTTGTTAGGCTTGGCTTCAAACTATGGAATGTCTGAAGGCAACTTCATCAGCATAGGAGGCCAACGCGGATCGTGACAAATAGGGTCATTCAACAACCTTGTCAAATCTAGCAAGTGTAAAGTCGCCAGGAATGGTAGTTTGGGTTGTTGGTGATAACCTAGGAAAAAGGGGCCTGGAGTTTGACTGGCACTAGGTTGCCAGGAAAAGTTTGGTTGCTGGCCCGAATTCTAGTAGAAACCATGGCCCTGGCCAGCATAAGTATTTTGCATATGTGGAGACATCATCAGCTGATTTCCAAAATAGGACATATATTGTTGGGCATGAATTATATTCGAAGGAATTTGGCAAGGATTACCCCATGCTGGTCTCATGGGGATAGGCATAGTAGTTTTTTCGGGGTTCCATTGATTGTGGAAATAATTACCCCAGATCAACATTCCAGATGAGGGAACGGATCCTTGCCTTGAATTCCAAGGTCCTGCTAGGTTTTCCCCCTGTGCAGGAATAGTACCCTGCATAGGAGTAAATTGTCCAAAAATGGGGTTGCCCCTAGTCGGGAATGTAGCTAACGAGAAGGTGTTGTTACCAAACGTTCCATTCAAAGAAAACGATGTTGAACCTACCAATATACTATGCGAAGGTGGTCCTTGACTCCCTACTCCAAATAAACTATTGTGTGTAGGTTTCCCGACGGATTGTTGATGCAAGCCACCAAGTGAAGGGGACAAAGGAGGGATATGACCTCCTCCGTAAGGGAAAGTGTTAAAAGGATAAGGAGTGCCCCCCATGTGACCTTATAGAGGAGCGCTAGAGCTCCCTTCCCCCAGACCCAAAGTTTATAAAGTGGAGTAGGAAAGTACAGGAATTGTACCTGAACTAGGCATCCCGTATGAGAATGGAGGGTCTGTCGTACTTGGTGTGAAAGGGGTTGTGGCCTTCGCCAAAGACGGGATCAGACCACTGTGCGAAGTAGTTGCGATCAAGACCAGTTGGCTCAGACCAATGACGGTGGGTTAGGAGTTGAAATCTCTCTTGTGGTGACAATCGTAGTGGGAATTGAAGAATTCCCAGAAGGAGTAACAACATTTGTTTCCATTGTTGTGTGCAACACTGTCTGGCGCTCGTAAAATTGAATTGGTACAATGAAACGTGCCAAGAAATTAGTGGTTGGGGTTTCAACTGGGCCAAGAGTGGTTGCTTCAAGGTCCAAAATGGTTGATTCCTCCGGGGGTTGGTTGGGCACAATGGTTTGTAACCCGGTCACTTGAAAAGACCCTTGTTGGTCTAGCTTTTGCCTTAATGGTGGCGGGGGTGGCTCCAATGTAACCAGTGGCAGGCCAAGAAGCCTTCATGACTGGTGGAGCTCGAGATCCTCCACTATGTGAGAAGATTGAAGACACTCTAAGGTAGTCTAAACGTTCAAAAGTAACACACACACTAAAAAAATTCCCTAGAAGATAAGACAGGCAAACACTAAATTAATTGGAAGAACAGTTACAACAACCAACACTAGAGAAACTTACCGGTGCAAGTGAAACTCGAACACAGAAACACCTTCCAAGTATACTCTACAAAGTGTGGCCCGATGTCTATCCTAGGTACCATGGTATACCCCCGTAGTCACCTGTGTATGTCCCTAAAAATGATTGGCAACTAGGTTTCCAGTGCGCGAACAGTCACCAGACAGGTACAGTTGAAAGTCGGGTAGACCACAATGAGCAAGATATCAAGCCCGAAACCTATCAAGGGTATCGAGAGAAAATGGTCCTAAAGACAACTGAGGACCTTGAACGGATTCAAGACCCACGAAGCCCCATGGCAAATGCAAATGACGGAATCCCAAAACAAGCCCTCTATATGTGTTCTCCACTATGATTGGTCCAGCTTTGGAGGCATTATCTCTGCTACCTTTTTGCACGCGACCTCATATTTATCCCTTGTGTTAGAGGGGGGTCCTAGATAACTTTCATGACACTGGACTTAGACACTCCCTAACTCAGACTCCAATGTTTTCTTTTAAATGGCCCTGAAGAGTTTCCTCTCCAACCTATTCCAAGGCCCTAATCCTGAACTAGTTGGTGAACCCTACAAACATAAAAGTCTAGTAGATTTTAAATTAAGTGTTAATTTTATGGATTTGTCTTACGTCAAGGGGTATGAAAGTGAAAATGATGATGTGTAAAAGACGAAAGCAAAAAATGAGTAAAAAGATGGAAACAAAAATTTTTCTTAATGCAAAATTTCAACAACTTTTCAATTTTTCTTTTTAAAACTTTTCTAAGATTTTGGACAGCAAACTCAAAGGAATTTCACTCGACTACGAGCTACTTGTGATCTAAGTGAACTACAAAAACTTATGAAATAAATAACTTTTCCCTAGCTAATAATGCAGAAACACACATTTCAACCAAACCAGAAAATGAAAAGAGATTTATTTATTTATTTAAATGCTAGTAAAGCAAGAAAGGAAAAATATCGACAAGCAAAAACCAAGAAAAACAAGTCTGGCCTAATCGCAGATCGCAAAGAATCAGGTCAAAAATCACATACTAGCAATTATTTTTTTTTAAAACAATGATTCTCACACTTGTCTAAAAACCTTAAAAATTCTTTTGTTTTTATGACAACTTTTTTTTAACTGAGAAAAAGTAGGCTAAGGGTAAGATTAATCCTAAGCTACTGACTGCTCAAATAGAGATTCAAACACTTGAGTGGAATAATTCTTATCAAGGGAAAGGATAACTGCCTTACCCTCAATAAAAAGTATCTTATACAAGCATGCGACTGTTAATCAAACAACACTCCTACGAACGCACGTTGGATAGAGACAAAGGGCGTGTACATGCGGGTTGACCTTGTACAGGCTACATGTATATCTAAACTCTGAGAAAAATGAAAACAAAGAACCCAAAACTAGGAAGAGACCATTGATATTGATAACCAGGATCCCTTGAAGGCTTGAACACTCTTTTTAACAAAAAAACAAATAATGTAAGGAAAAAATGATAAGGCAAAAACAATATGAGATAGGACTGCTAGCAAAAAAGACTTAGATAGAATTCCATAAGACCCCCTGAGAATGTTTGATTCTAACAGGGAAGAGGATGACTGCCTCAGAAGTCCTCTAAACTCTACACGCTACTACTACTTCTTCAGCTAGCATTCACACGTGGGCTGTAAGAGAGTAGGGCATGGGTACACACATGCAGACCTTATGCAGGCCACATGTACCTCTGTGGGTCTCGACAAACATAGTCTTGCAAATTAGAGAAAGATGGTATGGAAAACCAAACTCTCTGCTAGCTCAAACTTTATAGAAACTAAAATAAAAAACATGCAAGAAAAACTAGTCTTTAAAACTACCCAAAAACTAAATAAAATTACAGGAACCCTAGAGAGTCTCCCCAGTATGGTCACCAATTCTGTTGTGAGGGAAATCTCCATACAGACTAGGAAATAGATTTCTGACTTTGCATGCAGATATGACCGAAGAGAAACTACTTTCTACCTTCATCCCTAGATTTAAATCCCCTTTTCTTAGTAAATACATGACTGATCAACCTACCTCATTCCCGGTGTTTGATGTCGATCCTCCATTGTACTTGATTACTTGTTCGCAATACTCCTTCCAAAGCTAATCTACATCCAAGACAAGCAACAACTACACATGCATCCTACTTATATACTAACAAGTTAGAAATCCAAAACATGTACTAATCAAACTATAAAAGTTCATGAATTGGGATGGGAAAAGCATTTTCTTTATTACTGTTATCACTGAAATTTCGTCCGCACATGGTGACAAGAACTCCGCATCATCAAAACAGCAATGAAGTCATTCATGGCACTGAATTAATTTCACAACATTCCAGAAGCGTCAAAAACTATACAAAGTAACCAAAAATTGAAGGGCGCTTCACAGCAGTTTGGTGTACACGCACATGCGCAGGACAAGAACGTACTCTGTGTGCATGCGCGCATGACACGCGACTGTCAACGACAAAACTTGCGCACCTGCTAAAACGGTGCATTTATTGAATAGGTCGGCCTCCCAACCACCTACGGACCGGCCCCCAATCTGATTTGACTCCCAAATCCGAGCCGAATCCTCAGAGTAGGCGGGTTAATGACCTAAAGAAGCCCTAAAAGGGCCCCTGTTCACACTTTGAAGAGGTTACATAATCGCCCGAGGATTTGCTATAAAAAGCCGTGAAGATACATTGTTTTCACAGGGAATTTCAGGCATTGTTATGCTGCTCAGATTGTTAAGGACTCATTATTTAACGATAACACATCAACAACATCGCTGGGAGTTCTTTCACTGCCATGCTCAGTTCTTCTCATTGTAAGGAAAGAAAACTGTGTGAGGGCCTCAAAGAGCCTTTTGTTGGGGGAAGAAGGAACCACTGTTCTCTTTCTTCATCATGCTCTGGTTTCATCAATTGACTAGCTCAAAACCATTGGTGACATCTATCTTTTGTTTTGGTGTTTGATTGTTTCTTTTCACAGTTTTAATTTGTTTTCAGTTGATATTAGTTTGTAGTTTGTTCTGTATTTTCTAACCTTTCCTCACACAGCTGTCGTACCCTGCAAAGCCCAACAGGGCATGCAAGCACCCTCGATTTTCTCACTAGGTGACAAATTGGGTGCGAACAGACTAGCGACTCCACTGGGGAGTTAGGTATCAAATCCTCCCTCATTTGGGTTTATTTTGATTTCCTTTTGGTTTTATTAACTTGCAGGGACACAAACCGGCCTCCGTCGACCTGCTAACCAGTCAATTCATAGGAGAATTGAGAGAAATCCATCCAGAGTTTCTTTCTCGGTAACTTGTCACAAACGCACGGGTATTCCACCCCACAGACACGCATCTCGCGCGCATGCACCTGAATTAAATTTTTTTTTCCACCCGTATGCGCTTTGGTTTTTTATACGGTCCGTGCACAGATGCCACATGCGCCTCTGTCTACACTGAAGGCCACACATCTGAACTAAATTTCTCATTGTAAGGTTTTGGATGTGGGAAAAGTCATTTTCCTTCTCAAGAATGATGTAGGGCACATGGGCCTTTATAAAAGAGGATTTTCAAAGAGTTGTTCAGCAGTGCTTTGGCAAGAAAGGATATGAGATGGCTTGATGCCAAGTAAGCATGTGTGGTACAATTTAGGGTTATAACACCTACTCAGTGAGATCATGGATCATCTTCTCTATAATAGGCCCTTCTAGGTGTTGTTCCACTCTTGCAACCACTTGGTCCAGTTGCGAGCCTTGTCCTTCAATTTCTTCAAACACTTTATATGATTAATCCTGCACTGGTTGCAGCTTATGTGTGACTTCCATTACTTTTCTTTGGATGGCAGTAATATGTTGTTGGATTGTGTGCTTCTCTTGTGATATTTTCATTCTCTCGACTGCAGTGGGTAAGTTCATCTGTGCCTACATGGAGAAGCCTGTTACTGCGCCTCCTGTAATTGCACTTCTAGTTTCTTCAACTTTGTATCTTCTGTGAGGCATTCATAAGTCTGCGGGATTCTATCACTCAGTTGTTTTCATTTTGAGGTGAGGGATCTGATCCTTCCAACTACACTCTTGGTAGCTTCTTCCCTCTAGTCACACACATCCTATGGGGTTCTTGGTACTACTTGGATATCCAACTCTGTTATCCTCCCTTGAAGCTGCTGAATGGCCTCAGTGAGCTTCATCACTTAAACCTCGACTTCCTCATGTTCCTCCTGTGCCAAGCTTGGCACAGAGCGAAGTTCTTTTCTCACCTCTTCTTTGAATACAATCTGCTCTGCGAGCAGTTGGTAATTTTCTCTATGTATCTTTGCTTTGTTTTCCTCGAGCATTGCCTGAAACTCATCTTTCTCATTTTCATAAGCGGTTACACAGTACCGCACAACTCG
>CBVK0100545320.1:0-13660 GCA_900067695.1 Picea abies
GCCATTCCAGCTTTCTGGCAATGAGCACAAGATTATAAGAGCCCTAACCTCATCATCAAAGTCCACTTTTACAGAACTTAGTTGATTAGTAACTGTATTAAATTCATTTAAATGATCTGCAACAGACCCACCTTCCGACATCTTCATATTAAATAATCTCTTCATTAGAAATACCTTATTGGACGCCGAGGGTTTTTCATACAATTTGGCCAATGCATCCATCAAACCCTTCGTTGTATTTTCTTTCAAGATATTGAAAGACACCGACGCTGTTAGGCTTAGCCGTATCGTTCCTAGAGCCTTTCTGTCAAGAATCTCCCATTCTTCATCCTTCATGGCCGCCGGCTTCTTTGCTACTCTGCTCAATGGTAGGAATAGATCCGTCTGATATAAATAATCTTCCATCTGCATCTTCCATAACTGGTAGTTTTGGACATTAAATTTCTCGACCCTAAACTTTCCATATTCCGACATTTCTCCCACTCGAACCAGGAACCCTCTTTTCCTACGAGTTACCTTACGCTCTGATACTAGTTGTTAGAAAAATAGGACTGCGCAGCAATAAAATAAAACAAATGCGGAAATAAAACACAGAAGATATAAAATACAAGAGACACAGATTTACGTGGTTCCCCCAGAGTGGGCTAAATCCACCAGAGAAATTTCCAGGTCCTTTCTTTATTATTATCCAGCAAAATGAAGGGATACAACCTACAACAAAACCCGCTGTAACTGACACGACCAATGATTTGGCAGCATTGACTCAAAGACGACACATGAATGACCTTGTAGAAAATCGAATGAGAGATAAATGGATTTCCCAAACCAGCTTCAAATGATGAATAGGGGATGTCATGTTCAAGAGCGACACTTACTGCCAATCAATATGAATATGAAAACATATCCCTTTCCCAAATTTTCCCCCACCATTTATGGCGAGTACCTCTTTATTTTTATGCAAGCTTGAGGAGGATAACATATGTTTGTTGATATAAGCTTATCCTTCGGATAATTCCTTTGGAGTATGTTTAGAGAACCCTAAGAAGGAGTGGTTCGGTCCCATTACGGGTTTGTTGATGTTTGTTTAACAAGTCCAAACATAGAAAACTCGAAGGTTTTTCATGATTATAGAGTTTGGAAAAACACTTAAAAGAGAACTCTCTCAGTTCTTTTTTCGCAAAATAGTCTGGATGAAACTAAAAAAGAGATAAATTATTGCTCACCAGACGCTTTCTTCAAATACTTTATCGAGCGTGAAAATAGCAAGGTCACTTGGCAATATTTTCATGTTTAGAGAGTCTGAAAAGAGCTTAACGAGGACTCCAGGGGGGTTCCTTTTTCGTATAACCTTGTTGAGCCCGAAAAAGTGATAAAAGTATGCTCAATCGTGTTCTCATGTATTTTCAAGCGCAAGAATGGACAAAGACCACGCTCGAGGTTTTATACAAAAACCATAAAAAAAAATCAAAACACGTGATGACAAAGAAAAAATATGTCTGCATCCCTGTATAGGAACATCGAAGTCATTACGCCTGCAAAAGTTACACTCAAAATGACATTAGGGATTAGGGTTTAATAGATAAATAATCATAAAAAACCAAATGACATGGTAAAAGTAAATAAAAAGGAGTAAAACTCTTTTTTACCATATCATTTTCACTTTTCACTATTTGAGCTCAAAAACCCCTCTTTCACCCTCGAAGTTCGGCGTTAGATTGCGGGAGTTAAGAGTGTCCATTCGTCGAGCCGTTAGCAACAGTGAGGTAGGCTTCTTGTCCTCTACTCTTTCATGGTTTAATTTTTCATTTTCATTGGTTAAAAATTCATTTTTAAGTTGATTTTATGAGCCCTACTTGCGCTTGACCATTCTCACAGGTGGGCTACACGAGACCTACAAGAATGGGTGATTCTCACAGGTGAGCCCACGACAGCCTGCAAGGTTCTTGCACTGTGCCCAAATGGCACCTGCGAGAACTACAAAGCACAATTTGTTTTTAAGATTTACTCAATGAAAAAAGAACCAATTAATGAATAGAGTTGCTAATCTTCTCTTTGTGCTTCCTATGCAGGTAATTGGCCATCAAAATGGTTCTTGAATGGCGCAAAAGGGAGCATGAAGAAGACAATGAAATTGCTGGAAATCATCCACCTACTATTGCTTCTTTGATAAACTGTGGCCTTCTGAAGTACTTTCGTATCTCGGGCATGAGGGCCCAAGTCAGGTTATTAGAGTACCTTGTGCATATGTGGGATCCCGATCAGTAGGTATTTCATGTGGGGGTCTACACATTGTCCTTAGATATTGAGGACATTTACTTTTTGACTGGACTGTCATGGCATGGGCACTACGTGATCCTGACTGGTGGCAAAGGTGGTGGGCTGCCCATGAGTGAGTACTGTCATTTACACTATGTTCCCGAGGCAGAGAGAAAGAAAGGAAAAGTAGCTATTTGGGGAGTACGAGATTTGACCCTTCGTACTATCCTATTCACCATAGCTCGGATGGTTGGGAGTTCCTCTCCTCACATGGCATTACAGAGTTACTTCCAGTATGCCATAGAGTGTACTGAACCTCAGGTTTTCAACTAGGCAAATGCAGTGCTTCGTAGTATAAAAAAGCAGTTGACCAAATGCAGACAAGGCGACCTGAAGCAATTCAGGTATGGATCTTTGTTAGTTTCCTTCTTCCTTGAGAGGGTTCCATTACTGAGGCTGCAGGTTGAGTGGAATTTACTGGCTCCTAGGGATCCAAGGATGCTGAGATGGTGTTGGCTCATGGCACGACAAGTAGCTAGACCAATCATCAAGTATGATGATACTTTCTTTGACTGGCTTCAACCATAGATGTTGATGGTTGACGATTATGCTTATGCCGGGTTGAATTTTCGAGGAGATCCGGAATTAGTATTGCCAGAGGATGCTCAGTGGGGGGAACTTGGTAAGAAGTACACACATTTTTTCCTTTTTAAATGTTTTTGTGAATTTTAATCATATTCAAATGTTTTTGTTTTATATGTTTGTCCAAAGACTAAATACAAAATCCATTTTTGATGACACAGATTTTGGACCTTATCGACCTCCTGGTACTTCTCCCATTCAGCGGCGAGGAGAGGTAGCGGCAGTGCCACAATATGCTGAGGATTATCAAGTAGTGGAACAAAATCTAGAGGGCCTGACCACAGATATTCCAAACATGCCTCTTGAAGAGGTTCCACAACACGATCAACATCATATTGTAGGAGTGTCAGGGTCCATGAGTCAACTGCTCCGTAGGGTTGCCCGGGCAGTCGTGTGTTACCGTGAACGTCATCCATGACATCACTTTGTAGAAGCTATGAGCTTCAGATTTTGACATTTTGGTCTTCGGACAAAACTTTTTGTAAAAAAAACTCTTTTGATCGTTATATATACAGACGGCTTTTACCTTGTATTATGTGAAAAATTGATGTGATTGATTTATAAATGATCCAAATGTCTGTCTAACACATAGTTAGCCAATGTATCTGTTAATGTATTTAGACATCTAGGAATATGGTGATATTCAATGTAATCAAAATAACGTTCCAAAAGGCGAATTCGCAAATACACCCGTAACAAAGTAGGACTTTGAATAGTATAGACATTACTTAACTGTAGTACTACAAGCTGCGAATCAAGTCGCACAACGAAATGACGGATTCTGAGCGAGATATCATCAACTAATAATTCAATAACGACGCTATACTCTGCAATGTTGTTGGTCGCACGGCCGAGACACACACCTCGTAAGGAGACAAGTTCGTTTGTAGGGGCATAAATTGCCCATGCAGCGGAAGCAAGGTTCTGAGTACTACGACTAGCGCCATCAACGAAGCCAATATATGGTAGCGAAGACTCCGACATTTGGAAATCAAACACAACGTCACATAAGGGTAGAGACCAGATAATGACAAAAGCAAGCTATAGTAACACACAAGAAGTATGATACAATAAAAATACAAGTACTCGTGCATAGATGATTTTATGCATAGTACTTATTCAAGTACAACCCATTCATGGTTTCACTCAAAGGGATACCATCGTAATCTACTAACTCATAAGCTCCTTTTTCCAAAACTCATCGAACGATATAAGGACCTCGCCACATGGCTTCGAATTTTCCAGCCCCTAGCATATCTCAATCTTGATCATAGAGGAGAACGAGATCTCCTTCCGAGAAAATGCGAGGCTTCACATGTTTGTCGTATTGGGCCTTGACACACTTTTTCTGAGCTTCTATGACTAGGGTGGCATCACGTCGAGTTTTGTCTAATCACATAAGATACAATAGACATTCTTCCTTAGCGGAAGTGTTGGTTAGGAGTTCAACAACTAGTTTTAAAGAGGGTATCTTGCATTCAATCGGGAGAATGGCTTCCACACCATAGACTAGCTGGAAAGGTGTAAAACCAGTAGTGGACTTGACGGATGCCCGATACGCCCACAATGCCCAAAACAACATTGTGTGCCAACTTGTTTTATGAATCCCTATCATTCGTCGAAGCATATTTATGAGAACTTTGTTAATCGCTTCAACTTGGCCGTTGGCTTATGGATAATAGGGCGTTGAGTTATCATGGCGAAGACCCAACTTTTCAGTAAGTTCAGACATCATAAAATTCCTGAAGTGGCTATTGTGATCATTGACAATAGCTTGGGGAACACCAAAACGAGCTATAATGTGATTAAAAATGAATAAGGCTGCGGTCTTTCCAGTGTTGTCAAATGTCAACATCGCCTCGGCCCATTTCGTAAAGTAATCAATGGCTACAATAATGTAACCATGCCCCCCGACCGAGTGAGGGTGACATGTCATGAAATCGATGCCCCATTTCACAAAGGGACCAACTGAGACCACAGGGTGAAAAGGAGCGGGATGTGACCATATCTTCTGATTATAGGTCTGGAAAGCATGACATTTTTGAACGACAATTATGCAGTAGTTAAACAAAGAAGGCCAAAAATACCTTGCTCATAAGATCTTCTGGGCAGTAGCATACCCAGACATATGACCACCACATGCTCCATAATGGCAGTCATTTAGAGCTTTCTCGGCTTCGTCGAACGTTAGACAATGAAGATGATATCTAGGGTCAAGTACTATCCAGGGGTTGTGAGACGCAAGAATTTCGTGAGTAAAGGTGGAGATCATGTTGATGGAAGCCACAGACGAGCGTGGAACATCGAGCGGTGGAATGGGGAAAGTAACCATTAACGACAAGTCCTTGAGAAGGCCTACATCGACGTTCTCATAACCCGGTGGAGTTTTAGTGATAAACAATACGTTGCCAGTATGGGTATCAGAATTGAAGAAGGCTAGTTGGTCGACAGTGACAACCTTACCTTGATGTGGGAAACGTACCACACAGAAAAGGATCGACACAACGGCGTGCATGGAATTGATCCAGTTGCGGTCAAGCAGAAGATTGTAATCAAGGGGAGCATCAAATACTTCCACTTTGACTTGGACCGTCTTGCCTTCTAACGTGATGGGCAATGAAGGAAGAACACCGTAGGACTTAAAATTGGAGCCATTGAAGGCTTTAAGAGTGTTCTAGGATTCATTCAAAGAAGGAGAGCCAATGGATTTCCAACAAGCAAGAGACATAACACATGTCGAGGCACCCTCATTGATAACTATTTGGCAAATGTTTTTGTTGGAGACAACCACTTGGATCTGGAACGCAAGTTGAAGGGGTAACCTTGGAATGTGATCTTCCAAGTCAAATATTATTAAATTGGTATCTGTCGGATCGATTCCACCGATAGATTTCAACAGTGCCTTCCATTCTATGGGACAAGTTTGAAGGACTTCAAGGGCTGACATCGCAGAAGGTGCTTGGGCAAGATCTTCAACAATGTTATAGTTCTGGGCAGCACGAGCATGAGGATTGAAAGCTGATTTCCGAACAAAACTCTTTGGGGGGGGGTTGCAGAACTGTGTCGAGGCTTGCTCGTTCGAGATGAAGAGGACCATTGGTAGGTGGAGTCGCGGGAGAGGGTTGTACCAAGGAAGGGGGTAAATCATCAACCTTCTCCTTAGAGGGAGAATAATCTTTGGCTCGAGTAGTGAGTGCAACGTTACTTTGCTTAGAATTTCCAGTACACATCAAAGCATAGGAGGTAGTAGAAGAGGAGGGTTGGTTTTGAATGACCAACTGAGCCTGTTGTTGAGACAGGAAGGGTTGGGACAAAATGGTCGGTGCAGGTGATTTTGGAGCTCCTTGAAGGAACTTAGTAACCTTAGCACGTCGTGGACAATCCTTCATGTAGTGATCATCACCACAGATAAGACAAGGGTATCGTGGTTTACGCTTATCCCGATCGTCAACAGGGGTAGTTTTGGTTTGCTCTGCTTGAGAAGTATTTTTGCCCTCCTTATTCTTACCCCTTCCCTTTTTAGATTTGTTTTTACTGGCTGGGGTAGATTGGACTGCATTTACCTCAGAAGTCTTGCTGGTGGGAGGGGCAGGAGACGGAGCATTTTGAACATTAGAAGAAGCAGATTTGGGGTTTGCGCTTGAAGCGGAATATGGTTGGGCCTGGAAAGTGCCAATCACACCGTCAGCTGCATGCAAAGCAACTGGAGTAGTTGAAGTGCTGGAAGTATTAGGACAAGGTAACTCAGGTAGTAAATCGTAAAGGGTTCCTGTTTGTGAGTACACGAGGTCAAGATATTGAGCACGACTTATAGCCTGCTCTTCCGTGACTACGCCACCCATGGAAATGTCCTTACCGATGTCATTTACAAATGAATTTGTGAACCACTCTACCAGCAACTGATTGGGGAGCTCAAGTTTAATGAAACATTGTCTCCTTCGCCACTCATGGATGTGATCGGATATATGAGTGGCTTTGTTCTGTTTGAAGGAAGTCAAAATCTCGATCCCAGTGTCATAACGGATCGGTAACTAGTAATGCGTAAGGAAAGCCATAGCTAGGGTGTTGAAGTCAGAGAAGAAACCTTGTGGCAATTCGATATACCACTTCGCAGCAGAACGTGTGAGGGTTCGTTGAAAAAGACGTAAACGAATAGAGTCATCCATCAATGATTTGGATGAGCACCATAGGTGAAACGTCATAACGTGATTGTTGGGGTCCTCTCCCGCTTTCCTGTCGAATTTAGGAATGTTCGATGGAAGCTTGGCTGGTATAACAGACCATTGGGGAGAGTGACGAATAGGATCATTTAAAATCCTTGACAAATCCGGCAGATCCAAAGTGGCGAGAAAGGGTAACTGTCAATTCACCTGTGGGTACTGGTGGCTTTGGGGAGGAAGCCCTGTCAGCAAACCAGTAGGACCATAAGCAGTTTGCATATAATGTGAAGACCCAGGCATATTCGGTGGTGGTTGGAGAGGATAGTAGCTCATAGGATTGTACCCTAGAACAGGGGCTTGAGTTTGAGCATTTTCCCCCCAAATGGGATTAAACGATCCTGGATATGGTTGGCCCACACTAGGGGGTATTACAGACGTAGTGGGAAACTGTTGCTCCCCAGTCGATTGAGTAGGTTGTTGTATCAACTGATTCCAATACTGGGCCAAGGACGGAGGTATGTTTTTCCCATAGGGTGGGGTCGACCCTCCCATGGAAGGTGGTGTTCCAATTGGAGGCAATTTTCCAATCGAGAGTTGTGTTCCAATTGGGATTTGCATTCCAAAAGGAATTTTCCCGCTGAGAGGGGGTTGAGTTGGACCACCTTGGTGAAATTTTCCACCAACCAGAATCTGGTAATTTGGGGTGAATGATGGAATAGCGCCACTAGGATTAAGACTGCCAATGGAAGACGAAGAAGGTCCTCCAAAAGGAAATTAAGGGAGTGTTGGAATAAAACCGGGAAGAGAGTGCCCAGAAGAAGAAGGACCACCAGGAGAGCTGGATGGAGTTTGCACAGGAGTAGGAATGGAAACATTCAATGCACGATATCCAGGTGGTAGTGTCAGAGTGACGTTGGGCATTCGCAATGTGTTGATGGGAGCAAGACTAACCGCAGTAAACCCAGTTGGAACACTCGTAGTAGCTGTGAGATGGGCCATTTCGGCAGGGACAGTAAAGTGATAAGCGGTAGTCAACGGTATTGTCTCTGTACTAGAGATTTTGGAAATCACAGGTGGGTTGATTTCATAAATCACAAGTGAACCTAGACCAAATAGGTCCCGTCGAAAAACACCTGTAGACCAAAAAGGATCTTGGTCCCCAGGTCCAATCGAAGATCCAGAATACAAAACAATTAAGTCTCCGGAAGAGTTTGCTCGCATAAAACGTCTCTCAGAATCGGGGTGAAGTCGAAAGTCCTCTTGAGTATTTGTAATTTGAAAATGTTCTAGAGAGTCAGTGCGTTCCACTTGTGGTGTGGTCACGACTGGGACTTCACTTTGCCAAGGAGAGCCCTCAGGTGTACTTGTAGGCAAAGGTTGAGAACCTTCCAGATGCTCTAGAGATAAACCCTGCATTCTACGTGAACGGCGTGGAGAAGCTATTGTAAACGAGTGACAAACTTCACAAAGAAAATCCTATGGTCAACTTCGAGAAACAAACAACACGCGCTAGTAAACAAAATCTAGGAAGAAACACCAAGCAAAAAAGACCTTCTAATTCTGAAGCCACTAGTTGGTGATGAAATCGAATGTCGCAACAACGAGACGAGAAGGGGCTGGGCTAGGGTGGAAAAGTTACGCTGACGACCTGCTTAATGGAATTACACCTTGGTGCAAGATCCCACACATAATCGTGGGTATACCCTCCAAGGATCCCGAGTGAGTTTGGTTAACGTCAATTCCAAGTACCATGAAGACTTTCCCCTTCACAGTCACCTCGTGTAAGAACCTAGAATGATAGGCCACTAAGGTTACCACCAAGAACAATAAAGCCTGGGGGGACAGTCAACAGTCCAATCCACATGCAAGGGAAGGGTATCTAGCCTGAAATCAACTCAAAAGGTTTCCACTCATCATTGTGGGTATACCTCCGAGTGATCCCTGTAATACGTACAATCTCTACATTGATATCAACAAAGTGGGGTGAGTAACTATGCCAATATCAATGCGACCTCGTGCTTGACCCTTGTGTGAGAAGGGCTTCCCAGGAAAAGATGTTGCAAATGGAATTTAACACTCCCTAACTCAATATGCTATTGTGTGTTTTTTGCTTTTGGAGAGTGTATCTCACTTCCTACTCCAAAGCGCTATCCTAGCTAAATGTTAGTGTAATAGAGCCCTAGAAAATAGTTACTAGATAAATTTTACAATTGCGCAGTGTTATTAAAAGTTGTTGTTTACTCAAAGGAAACGGAGATGAAACTTATGTTGTATAAGACTCTGACCCAAGGATGCATGGTTGAGAATGAAAAATATATCTATTTTCGTTCAATGAATCCTATGTATGGGAGGGAGAGAGAAATTTTTTGGATCAAACCGTGAACTACAAAACACAATTTCCTTTAAAAAGCAAATGCAACAAATCATGCATCAATAACAATTCTCTATCATTTCGTTTGCAATAATTTCAACAATTGATTTTCAATTTTTCGAAGACGAAAAAGATTTTTTGAAAGAAAAACTTTGTTCACTTTTCAAAAAGGACCCACACTATGATAGGGAGAGTACAGAAAATCAAAAACCAATGAACAAGCAATGACAAAAACCCAATCCACTCTTTTAATGAAAACAAAAATAAGAAGCAAACCAATCTAGTCTTTTCAATTGCATAAGAAAAGTGATCTTTCAAACAATAAGCAAATGATAAAGATCAAGAAAGCTCAAATTTCAACTGATCACCAGTTCTTAACTAATCAAGCACACTCATATTTCGAAATCAGAGAGTATGGTTATGCCAAGAAAAGTCAAGAAATGAAAGTCAAGACAGAAGTGACAAGAAAATCCTTGGAAATCCTAAGACTATCCATGCATGAAAATGAAGACAAGAAAAACATCAATCAATGGTCCAAGAAACTCTTATGAGGCACCTAGACTAATCTGGGCAGTTGAAGATGCCAAAACTCAAATCCAAAAGTTTGAAAAAATGAGTTCGCAAGCTGAGAGTATTACACAGTGCGAGAATTATTGATTCTCGCAGGTGACCCTTGAGCAGAGTGCGAGAACCTTGCACTAAACCTAAAGGCAGGATGCGAACTCTATAGATTCTCGTAGGCTAGTGTGAAGTGCAGTGCGAGAATGTTTGAACATAGTCAAATTTTTGGAAAATGAGACAAAATTTGAAGAGGCCTCTAGACCCAGAGGGTCTATCGGGGTATCCTGAAGACTCATAGATTGATATGAAAGGAGAAAAGTAAAACAAGAGCAAATGGCCATGGAAAAACACCAAAAGCCACAAAGAAAATGGGATGGTCCCCAGCGAAGTCGCCAATTTTTTTATCGGACTAATCAGTAGGTGCGGACACTAACATATCTCCCTAGATCCACCTGGATCTAGAACAAAACAAGACAGGACATGACTCTTTCCCTAAGTTTTGACCATTGAATAAGCTAATAGGAAGGAACAAGTAACATACCTTTATATCGCTTCCTAGGGTGTCTATTTCTCCTGCTTCACTCTAGTGCTCTCGTGAGGTCAAGACCAAGACAACACAAACCAACCAAAGTGAAGATAGAAAAATATATTCAATTGTCAACTTATGTGTATGATCAAGGAATTATGCAATAAAGTGAGATTAGCTTTATGGAAAAGGGACATGCCACTGTATCATATTAATTGAAAGTAAAGATTACAACCTGATTGCCTTGATGTCGCAAGCTTCCTTTCGATGGCTCTTGGCTCCAACACACACACTTGCTCAATCCTTGCATGAAGAAGATCAAAACCTCTTGATAGACTTGTTAGAGTCTCCAAGCTACTGTTCAAGCTAGGTCCTTCACACAATTCTTTCACCAATTCTCCAATGAATCTTGCTTAACCTTTTCCATGAAAATTCCCTCAATATATAGGAGAGAATGAGATAGTTACTTGGATAAGAATGATCCCACAATATCAGGGAATCAAGTACAAGGATAACCATTTGAATGCCAACCCATTCTTCTAGAAGATTCCCTTCTAGAAACATTGAGAATTCATCTTTTTCCATGCTTTAGGAAGAGTTTGCACCCTGGCTATTCAACACAGTGCGAGAAGTTCACACCCTGGCTTAAGGAAACCTGTGAGAATGGATCATTCTCACACCCAAATGTATTAGCAACCTGTGAACCTTCTTCAAAAATGAGTTTTCTGGGAAGAGATGAAAGTAACTTTTCTCAGG
Source organism: Picea abies (assembly GCA_900067695.1). Taxonomy (NCBI): domain Eukaryota; kingdom Viridiplantae; phylum Streptophyta; class Pinopsida; order Pinales; family Pinaceae; genus Picea; species Picea abies. Next base: position 11,273 of record CBVK0100545320.1, read on the forward strand.
AGAAAGTTCTTATGAAGAGCCTGAGTACACTATCATCAATACATCATCATGACGAGCAAAATCATGGGTAACAACATGCAATGCAGCCAAGGTCAATTTACATCATACACAGATAGGTCTCCATTGACACACTTTCTCTTTGCCAAATCAGACCTATCCTCTGATGTACAACTCAATGTATTGGTATTATGTTTCAGTTGTGTGTTTTTAAGAATTGATTTGCTATTTTAATTTAAGGCCATGTAGGGAAACTAGTGTTCACTTTGGATGGAAAATGGCCAATTTGGCGTACTGAGATGATAATTTTTTTCATAACATCTATATGTTCTTGGAAATTCTGATCAACGTTTTTTTGCATTGTATTTTAGGATCGACTATTGTGTTTGCTTACTGGTTGTCACTGTCCTCTAATTATTCATGATTATGTAGAAAAACAAATAAAATCAATGGAGCAGCTTGACTAATTTCTTTGGTAAATTTGACAAGCAACGTATTTAATATTCTAGAACTTTAGTGACAATTCTCAACAACTGGTTATTATGCACATAGGAAGATTTGATACAGCTAAGAAAAATAAGTATGCAAGGGCAACAGGAATTTGTACTCAGCTTTTCAGGTTCACAACTGAGTGCATCCCATGCTGCAGTGATTTTCATGAATCACAACATTCTTCAAAGAATACATGCTTTGCTAGAAAGCTTGAAGGACCTGTTACTCATCAAAAACGTCATGATGCTTGCTGATGCACAACAACATTTTGTTGTTACACAGTTACACAAAAATATTTTGCTGCTACACAACAACATTTTGCTGATACACAACAACATTTTGCTGCTACACAGAAAATTTTTGCACATCTTGGTGTTTGTTGTTACACAACGACCATGCTGATACACTATCATTTCCTCATTTTATCAAATTTCATGCTGTGACACTATCCCATTTCTCCTTCAAAGACAATTGGTCATCCTTGTGTTGAAGCCATCTTCCATTGCCTTAACTTTCATGACTTCACACATGCCTATTTTTCTAAGTTGCATACATCATTTCCTCTATCTTTTTCAGTTCATTTTTTCCTTTCCGGTTTTCCTTCTGAATAAAACAAACACCCTTTTCCTGATTACATTGCCTTACCATAAAACATTGTTTCTGCTGAGATCTTTACATCTATAGTCCTACCACTCTTTTTATAAACTCGTGTTGACTAATGTGGGACTCCTTAAGGCCCACCTTTCAATAGTCTTGCCCCATCGACCTCGACACCTTATCTGGGATATAGCCTAGAGTTCCTTTTTGAATACCTTGAGGCTTGCATGCCTTAATGGCAAGCTCTCTCTCTAGCAATCATGGGAATATATCAATGTCCCTTGATCATTAGATCTTGCAAGTGGCTCGACATCAACCCATCTATTCGCACTTCACAAGATGTACTTGGGTACCTTGACACTCATTGACATCACTGGTGAGTTTGTCTCGCATTGGTTAATGGCATTCATCAATGACCGGTAATCCAATGATTTCTCTTCATGCTCGACATCGACACATTCATTCGCATGATGATAATTGTACCATCGATTTTGTAGCGGGTGAAAAATATACACTTTTTCATGATCCCTTAGTAGTTGCAGCAATTTGATTTCAGATCTATGAGAGTACCACAGTTCCATATTCTTTTCCTTCCACATTTCTCATGATTCAGCAATAGCAGTTCAGATTCCTTCACTTCCCATGATCTAGTTATAGTAGCAGCAGCATTAGCAGTTCCATTTTCATGATCTTGTAGCAGTGACACCTTCCATCTTCCATCAGTCACAGTAAGATATTCTTTGCTTCAACAGTTACAACAATTGTAGCTACAATGCCAGTCACGTTTTCTTGATCCCACAGCTACAACAACTACATCTACTTTTTGGGTAAGTGGAGGTATGTTCTTTTCTAAGATTTAATCACACAATTATTTATATGCTGACTTGAATATTTTGGAAAAATTCCTTGCCATGTTCTCTTTCCTTCCATAACCTACCCTAAGTTGCATGAGGATATGCAACCACTTCAGTTCGGGGGGGGGGGAACTAAACTATTTCACCACATATTCATTACCAACTTCAGTTCGGGGGGGGGGGGAACTAAACTATTTCACCACATATTCATTACCATTATTCCATTTTAACATCTCATCATTCCATTTATGATTCACTAACATTTCTTTTCCAACGACACTTTGTTGCATTTCTATTGATATACGTATTGGCATGATTCATAAAGATAAATAAAAGGCTTTCTTATACTCATTGATGCTCTCTTATGCACATTGATTGCTTATTATTTCCAGTGAAGTACATGGCTAAATTATTGCAGCAAGAAAATCAATAAGTGAAATGAATGTTG
>CBVK0100545323.1:0-13012 GCA_900067695.1 Picea abies
TTATCTATTGAAATGCAAAGAACTATAATAATGGCATAAACATTAACAATGATGTGTGCAGGCATATGTGAAGATTTTAACAAAGTCAAATATTACCACCTAGCCTCAAATTCGAATTTCATCTTCAAGCTTTGAAGAATGTTTGGGACAATCATTCAAGCATATTCAAAGGAGAAGATCATGGAGATTTTGATAGGATATTTTATCCAAGATATGAGTGGAGGATTTGAAGGAATAACTTGAGAGAATAATGGATCTATAATTATGACACTCTTCAAGACTTTCATGTATATAAGAGAGTGCTCTCTCTTCATGAAGGGAGATTATTCATTATTTGGAGTTATATTTAGAGATCATGTAATTCATAATTGGGAGTTGGAGTGAGACATCATGTAATGGATAATTTGGGAAGTTGGAGTTAGAGATGAGAGATTAGACTTAGATCAGATTGAATTCTTAGAAGGGGATTCTTAGCTTTGTTATTCTTTCATGCTTTGTCATTTGACTCTTGTAATATAATTTGAGATTGATATATTGTGTGAGATCACATATGTCTTTTGTTGTTCAACTCTTCACATTAATTTCCTTCTTTCCTAGTTAGTCTTTCAATGATTTTCTAGATTAATTTCATTTCAACAATTTAGATTAGATTACTTCTACTTTAGTCCTACATATATAGTGTGTGTTCTTCGTAAGCCTACAAACCTCGGATTGACAAATTAAATAGTTGGTAAAATACTACAACGAAATTAAATGACAATATTTCCACCTAACAACATACATTTATGAAAATTGGATAAATGCTCATCGGGATGATCATCCTTGCATCCTCTAAATCTGGGAGGATAGTCATCCCATTCATATATTGTAGGTATTGGATGTGGGAAACCAGCTATGTTGGTGAAATCACAAAATGCATACCTTCGAGCCAAAATAGTTTCCATGGCCATCATGGATCTTCAACCAGTGGAGTCACCTATGAATCTCGGGACAATGGAGTCACCATGGTGAAAGATGTGCAGTCATGTATCTGCCCTCTTCCTGTTCACCATCAAGAACACCAACTGGCTCTTTCTCATCAAATCCTTCTCAAGACTTACCCTCTCAGGCCTTCCCCCATTTGATTACATTCAACATCATATATTAAATAGCCTCTCCAATCCTGGAGCTGTTACAAATTTTAAGGGATCAAATATTGTCCATAGATTGAAAATGGAAATCAATCTCAAATCAATACAAGAAATTTGGAAATGATGAGGCTGCTTGACACCTTGATTGTCATCTACTGTTGCTAAGTGCCCCTAGAAATTTTGGATATGTGGTTGAATATTTGAATACTCTGCCACTTTTCCCTCTTCAATGGAAGTTTTTGACTGCCACCCTCTGCTTTACATCTGCCTTGCCACCTTGCCTTGAAATATGGGATTTGATTTCTAGTGATGGTCCTCTGCTACGAGGTGTTTTGTCTTCAACTACTTCCTTGAATGTTGAATCGATGCCTAAAAATATGGAAGAGAGACTAATTCTTTGAGAGCTTCAACACTTTATGTTGTTGGACACTTATCAACATCTTCTAGAAATGCCCTGTCACCTGCCAGTTAACTCCTTCAAATATGGAATGATCTAGATATGATTCTCCATATAACAATTTTTTTAACTATAACAGAATGAAATTAGGATCTAATAGTTTTTCATTAATTCTAGATCCTATTTTAATGGTTTATTTTGACCATAAGACATTTTCGATCCATATTTATATAAAAGATGAACACTATCAATACCGTGTGATGCTTGTAATTTTTTAATTGAGGGATTCTCGATACCTCTCTCCACTGAAAATTATTTCCAGGGATTGACATTATGGGCATTTTCTACCACAACTTCTACATGAAATTGATGACCTGCGTCTAATGTAGAAACTGCAAGCTTTTGCAATATAAAATGTAGTGGTGAGATCGGGTCCTTTACTACTTTCTGTTCACTCTCATGTGTAAACAAAAAACTAATTCCAACGCTAGTAGATGTTGTTTACGAAACCTTTAGGAACTTTGGTGGGTGTTGGCACTTTGGTGTGCATTTACTATGACACTTGCTAGTGCTCTTCTTTATATCCTTTTTTGTTCCTTAAGCCCCAGGGATCTTGGCTGGTATGAGAATCAAAATGGAATGTTTTTCCTTTTTGTATTACCATAGACATCATCACTCCAACTTTCCTAGCATATTGTGAATGGGTGCTCTTCCATGCGAACGCTACCTTGGTACTTGACACTTGTGTGTTTCCTCAATCCCTCGATCGATCATATAACTGTTTGCAATTGAAAACCCCTCATGCACACTAGAGAAAGGTACAAGTTGAAACTATGATAATAGGAATTTTCAAAACCTAAAATCGAGGGATTATGCCATGATTCACATGGTCTTTTGAGTTATGAAAACTCATGCCACTTGTCACCGTAATTTTGGGATCGAATCGCATGTTAAAATCATAAAACTTTGATCTTCTACACGAACAGACCTGTGTTGAATTTGATGGCGGGTGCACTCGACTCTGGAAATTTGCTCGTGAGCCAATATTTTTCTAAAATGAGCATGAAGACAAACTGACCTTTTCGGGTGTTGAATAACCTCTAGACATGTGTCTTCTCTTTGTATTTTCACCTGGAAAATTCTCGACACCTGTGTGTTAGCTCTCTAACTCCTTGATGCTTGCAAGCTTTAAATTTCTGAGTTTACTTCTGGGAATAATCCCACATGAATAAGGGGTTTTGAGAATATGGCCTTTGATGTTGACATAGCTATATCGATTAGACATGGAATGGTAGGCTAGGTGCATGGTGCTTGGTCTTGGCTTGTGACTTGATTCGGGGCTTGACCTGTCAACTTAGCATGAGATTTGGGCCTTTGGGGCCCCCAAAATTTTGGTAAAAGTCATAGATCCTAGAGCCCTGGTTTGGCTTACAAACTCCAAGTGTATTAGTATGTAGACTTGGGCATAATGTTGGTTTAGTATAAATCCCAAATACATGTAGTGTGTCCTTGTAGCAGTCGTTAGAACACTACTAGTGAGTAGAAGAGGATAAAGACCTCAGACAAAGGATTCAAGATGTTTAAGGAAAGAAAAATTTTGATGCCCCATTCCTTAAAAAGGTACTTAAGGGGTTGGGTGTGTTACAAATTGGTATCAGAGCATGGCAACAAAACTTGGCTTTCTTGGGCTCATGCACGAGTTGTATAAAAATAGTATTAGAGAACTTTTAGGGGTGACACCCTGTCTTGCCCATTCCTAAGAGGCTTAGTTAAAGATCTACTGAAGAAAGGAATGAAGCCTTCTACTGTTGATAGATGTTTTGGAAATCTGCATTGTATGTTGCTAATGTTTCCAAATAAAGAATTTGAATTCACTTTGCAATTGTATGTGTTGTTGTACATTCATAAGATTAGGTTAGCAAGACTAAGATGAGCATGTTGAGAATATTACTGCCAAATGGAAATTATTTGCATAAGTTCCTTGAGTAGAAGGATGCATATTAAAATTTAATTAGTATCATACCCAACAATATTGAATCATGTTAGTCTGTGGCAAAGGAATCCTATCCTTTCTTGTGGGGAAATGATAGCCAATCCTACAGGAGTGGGATTATGCCGACGAGCACTAATAACAAGAATTGGATGTGAATGGATTGAAAGGATCTGTACCAGTAATAATTACTACTTTAGTGAAGGATTAAACCTTCTATATGTGTATGATCCCTCACAATCAAAGGATTCATGGGAATGGTAAGGTCAATTTATTTGAACTATAATGAATGAAAATTGTTGTTGGAATGACCCAGTAAGCAAGTAAAAAGAAACCCTATAGAATTGAGACCAACCTTCATGAAGGTAAAAGTGAAGTGACAAGAGCAAGTTCAAAATCTCATGGTTGTGTTAGGGGAGTGTGTGTCCCTATTAACTTAAGGATGTGTCTATGCAAGAGGAATGAGTCTGGTGATCATTCTCTGAAAAGGGAGAGCATGTGAAACTCTCGGGTTTCGAAGGGAACCGAGAAATGAATTTTGTTTCTGGGTACAAGAATTGTTGGGCAGTGTTTTTCTAATCAAGATGATAAAAAAAATTGTATAAATATGGAGTGATTGAGTGAGAAATCATAGCAACCTTTCTTGCTTGGTGGATAGGAAACTAATCTGCAAAAAATCTTGAGGAAAGGAAGGTGACCTCCACCCCTGGCTGTTGCTGAACAGAAGAAAGAGTTCTAGGTGTATTGGTTAAGACTGATTATGATCTAAAGATACTCTAGAGTTCTTAACTAGAATACTTATTAAGTAACATACTTTGAAATTATATTTGGGATTTATGGGAATATTCCAAATGTTATTAGATGTTAAAAATTATTATAAATAAGGTAAAATGGTTAATTAAATGTTGATACTGGATGTGGTAAAGGAAGTGTTGGGACACTTATAGATGCCTAATGGGTCAGATGGACATCTAGTGGTGGATGGTAGACATATAGATATGGTTTGGTATACTTAAATTGCAGTGAGGGGAATCTAGAAAAAATATTTCCTTGATCGAAAGGTATGCCGATCAAGACCGTTTGGAAGCTAGATTGGTCATTTTGTTACCTTGGGCATGGTTATAATTGCCTAAACTGTATTTATGAGTTGGGAAATGTTTTTATGGAATTTGAGGCAAGAGTGTTTTCTTTCTAGCTATTGTCGTATTGAAAGGGAAACATAGTTATGACTATGTCTGTTAAACTACCAGGTGGATATCATGTAAATGATTGCAAGTTCTCAACCGAGAGGGAAGCTCAATGTTGAGTATCTCTATGGAACTTGTCATGAGAATGATAGTAATATCCTTGGGAGAAGGATCTGGAAGTTGATATGCCCATGAAGGACATGGAAAGTGTGCAAGCAATGAGCTTGCATGATGAATGTTTAGCTATATCTGTATATGCTTGAGTGCATGAATTTGATGCAATGCGAGGTTGCTTGATATGAAGATTGATACTAATACCTAGATATGAAAGATATTAATTGTGCAAGTGATGCATATATATGATGTATGATAATATGTATAATAAAGGCATGATGTGATTTCCTAAATGAGTGAAATGTAAGGTGAGAATTGTACTTGCCCAGATTGAATGAGTACCATGGATGCATGGCTGACTTTATTATGAAGAGTCATGAAATTTTTGTTTTGAATAATAGCTTAAGGGGAATGTGTTCCATTCCCTCAGGAAAAGATAGTATAAATAGATGAAAGAGAAAAGGAGCAAGGATGTTCCATTGTCATGATAAAAGGCAACATGATTATGCCTTTGAGGGCCACATGAGAACAATTGTGAACAATCATGAGTTAAATGGTTTTAATGAAAAGATGTATGTGAGCTGCAAAATGTACCTATGGTAAATACACATAGGCTTATGATTATGCAAGTGGTTAAGTTCATCATGGATGTAAGTTAACAAAACAAGGATTTTGAATCCTTCTTTGTAACAAAGATAGAAGTTGTTTTATTTTAGGCTAGAATATAGGATCTAGGGTTGAATAAGGTGATTCGATCCAAATATAGTGGATCTAAGAAATATAAATTGATTTTATTTAATCCCATCGAGGCTCTTGTATTTAGAGGTTGGGAGTCGAGAGTAGAGAGCTTGGGATGTGGAATAAATTGATAAATCTTTGATTATCAATAAATGAAATTGAATTTCATTTGAAAATCTCACCCTTGGAGCGACCATATATGTCTATTTCGGTCTCTTTCTACAAGATATCTGCATTTTTTTTTTTTATAGATTCACGACGGGAGCTCATCAAATCTACTGTGGAAAAATTGTAAGTACATTTTGTGATTGAACTTATCAAATCGAAACTATGTTCGTAGTCTAAAATCTTTGTCAAATATTACTACGTCAGAATTATTATATCTGGAATCGTGTGGTTTAAAAGTGATCGAGGGCTAAGATCGACAGTCATAATCCATTGCGGAGATTGTATATGAACATGGGTTAACATCGGGACCTGTACCCGTAATTTAAATTCAATATAGTTTTTGTTTTGAGTTTGAGATCCCATCGTAGATCAGACGACCCGTATTCATTGTAGAGATTATAAAGCATAGTGGTGGACCCGACCTTTGGCGGACCCACAATTTTATAAAATGCACCTGTTATACAATTGAAATATGACTATTGTTTTGGTACTTTAATGTTATGTTGTAATACTAAACCAATCTCCACCATAGATCTATAGATCTAAGAGTTGATGTAGGTCTGTGGGTTGATTTCATAAGTTTTATTGACATCTACGTCATTATCTAGCAACCAAAACATGTATAAAAATGTCCATACTATGTGGCATAAGGCATGAAGGAATTTCATAAGAATCCCTTCTGAAAATATTTCAATATCTTAAGGATATGGAAATAATTGTGAGTGGTTGTTGTATGCTATTGCTACCCAAGCAGAGTAAGATTCAAGAAACAAGAATCTAAACAATAGAGAGAGGAAGTCTATGTATGTCAAGGATGAGTTATATTCCTTGCAAGAAAATGCATGAGTAAAGAGTACCATGGGTACAATGACCAATCTAGGGAGATTGGGAATAAAGGTGCTCATAGTTAGCACATTGCATGGAATTGTTTTGAGGAAATGCATGTTTGCATAAAGGGTAGACAATGGATTTTCCATTGAGGAAGGAGGACCTTCCAATATTTTTCTTACATTGTGCACGTGTTAAAGAAAATAAAATATGGGTGGATATGAGTGTTGGAACCCTAGTTACTAATGAACGAAGAATGCTTGGATGCATTCAAGAGAAACTTATAGTTTTATATGTGTTGATATAGGATCATGATCAACCTGTAGTAGGAAGTACAATCATGCTGCAATAATGAACGAGAATGAATAATCCATATAGTGAAAAATTTGGTTAAGATCCAACACACCATGGCAAAATGCTTGCCATAAAGTGTGGCAAACTTGAAATCAACGCAAGGTTCCATTGGGTGTGAATGTGGCCATGAATATTGGCACATTGATTAAAGACATTTGATATTTAAATTGCATTTGGAAAATTTAGTATGTTGAAAGGATGCATACATAAATAATGATATTTCCTTTTCCTTTATATCCTTGAATAGATGAAAATAACTTGGACTGTTAGTATGCATAGTTTTTGAAACTATAAAGTGCATGAAAACTAACAATTTTTTTGGCTGAAGAATGTTGAAGTTGCAGGAAGAAAAGGGCCTTGGATATGGCAGTGTTATAAGCCCATAAGGAAGACCAATTGCCTGCTGAGCCAAACTGCGAGGAATGGTATTTTCTTCTTGAGTAAATGAAATTGATTGCTAGTATGCATAGTTCCAAAATTATTTGTGATCAACTGCAAGTGTGGAATGAAAATATAGTGTGCATTAAAACTAACAATTTGTTTGGTTGAGGAACGTTGAAGTTGTAGGAAGAAAGGGTCTTGAATACGACATTGTTGTAATCCATAAGGAAGACCAATTTCCTATTAAGCCAGACTGCTATGGGAAGAAAAATCCCATACTTGTGAATCTGGTTCTTGTATGGAACAGATCTGAAAAACAAAATGTAGAATTTGGAATATCTGTGGGTGACATATTTGCAAGAAAATTCTGAATTTGAAATTGATGATAATATCTCATAAATTTTGTATACCTGTGATGCAGGTGAGACAAAAAATATCTGTCTAGGGAGGACAGGTGAAGGTTGTCAAGCTAGAAAGCATGAAAGAGGTTACTGTTGAGACATGAGAACCTTGTGGTAAGCCATGATCACCCTAGAACATATTGTGTTATGATAACACAAGCCGAATGGGCGCCTTGAAAAAGAAAGTATGAGGGATGCCTCAACTTTAAGGCTCAATGAAGTCTCTGAAATTATTCTTGTGTGATAAATCCTTGGAAAGGAAAGATGGATTTCTCGAGGAACTATATAACAGAGAAGGGGATGCTTGAGCCTAGGCTTGGAGGGTGAGTGACCGCAAGGAAGATGAGACTTTGATAATTCTTATAAACTATCGATTGGGATCATTCACACCATGGGTATGTCCAGGAAAAAAAAGTGAGCCCAGTTAACAAGACAAACTTGTGGATGCAATTCCAAAAACTGCATAGATAAGTATTGTGCTAGATTATGAAAATTTTCCTCTTGAATTTTGCACAACAATAAAATGTTTTCTCATGAAATCATGATTAAAATGCTTGTTGTCCAAGATTATTGAAGGTAGGTGACAAAGGCCAAGAGTTTGAAAGGACTTGAGCCAGAAAGAGGATCAATATTTCTGAAGCAATTGAATGACAAAGGCATGGTAGGTGTTACTGAGAAAGAACACCGAGGAAAGTGTTCCTTTTTAAGGGGGAGGGGATTGTAATACCCATGTTCCCCCCAGGTTGTAATTAATCATTAATTATGATTACCATGTTATGGCATGGGAACAATATAAATGTATTATTGTTTAAATTTCCAATGACTAACTATGGGGGGGTGAAGCCTTGAAGTACTGACAATGATATCACTAGATGAAAAAGTGAGGAAACTGTAGAGAGGGTTCATTAGTTCAAATGACCCAAATTCTCTTTGTTGAGATAATAAACCTCATTTGGATTCCAAGGAGGAAGAAGTTAAGGAAAGAAGGACCAGTGGTTGAATAATCAACTATCCCCATGAATGGAAGCATGGAGGGTCTGGCTGGGGAGACAAAAAAATGTCAGCCCGAAGTACCACAGAGGGCAGTTTTTCCTGCAGAACCAAACTAGCTTGAGTTTCCTTCTGACAAAAGGAACAAGACAGGTCCAAGACCTTCCTTAAGGGGAGAAAAAACGTGCAAAAGAATACATGCGAAGATAGACAAGAAGAGAAGACACATCGAGAGAGAAAGTGTGTGACCGGGATATGCAGAAGAAAAGAGGAAGAGCGTGTGAGTCCCTCCAGCTGAGAAGAAGAAATGAAAGCTTGATAAGTTTTCCTGGTTACTGGAGAGACCAATAGAAAATATCTCTAAGAATTTATAGGGGAACGTGACATGAGCAGGAGACTGCGATCTTGATGTTGAGGAGGCATCTAATAAACCTCGCAGAGACTATGACATAGAAAGAACCTCCGAGAAACTGCAAATTTTCCCTAGAGATATCATGGCTTGGCACAGGGTTGGCCAGAGTGATAAGAATGAATGCCTCTGATCCTATGGTTGGGTGGAGAGGCTAACACCCACAATCAGTTGGTTGGGTATCAATGTAATAAATAAGTGTTTCATTTACCCTGTGCACTTAGATTGAAATGCATGTTTTGAATGTCTGAGTTTACTTATCTCTGAGTTAATTGGGTAATGTTATGTTATCTACTTTCAGACTTATATGCATGCATGCACATTTTATAGTTGAAGGAATGGAACTTTGATATTCTATAAGTTTCGAATTGTTTCTCTTTTATAATCCTGGTGCAAGGAATACACATATAAATATCGAGTATAAAAGCTCGAAGCAAAGACTTGTGCACAGTGTGTAGGGGCAACACTTAGTGAAGCGTTGAAAGGTTCTCAAGACAAGCAAGTGCAAGGAGTGCGTGAGATAATTTTCTAAGTCTCAAGCTCGGGAAAGATAGTGAGATTTAGGTATAAAAAGGGAGGATTCTTGTATTTGGAGGATGAGCGGACACGATCCGTTCAGGAGGAACCAAAGTATTTCACAATCATTGGGTCTAGAGAAGAAGGTTGAGCATAGCCCCTGGAATTATATAAGGTTCCATATGACCTAGGGTTGGAAACCCCTTGCTAATCCCGAAAGCAGTGAAGTTACTATGGCTTCGAAACTACATGAATTCAGAGCTTTGGGACATATGACTTCACAACCCTCGAAAACAGTCGAAGGCTGAAGTTGCGAATTGATGAGGGCCATGTATCTAGGAATCCATTGGGAATCACTCTCAGTTGTTAGATCGAACTTAGTTAAGAGGTAGCATTAGGTTCTTCGACGAAGTCCCACTTCGAGAGAATAGAGATGGCCTAGTGCCAAAACTCCTGAATGATGGAGCTGCGAAGTGACAAGGGTCATAGATCTAGGAACTCTTCAGGACCTTCCCCGAGTGTCATATCTAGGTCATGGTCATCCCAATGTTGATCACTTTGCGATAGAGGAGGAATTCATGCCACAGACCCCTTGAACGCCGAATTTACGAAGTAATGGAGGCCATCGATCTAGGGGTTACGTGGACATACCTTGACCATAAGATTGAAGGGCATGGAAGGCTATCAGTCTAGAGTCATGTGGCACAGTGACATCATCCAGGGTTACATGGACCCACGATTAGCATGCCACGTGTCACCTGGATTTGTGCATTCCGCAAACCCTACAGGCTCATGAATACATGACACGTGTCACTCACTGAAGGGGCCATGTGTCACCTCTACCCTGTTGCATATCACACCTGACACTCACTGATTAGTACATTTGGCGGGAGGAGCATGAGGGACCCACCTGTATTTTCCCTCGTATCTAGTACAACACTAGGTGCGAGAGTGGACCCTTCGAGAGTCTGGGACTTCGGGACTTCGGAGGTTTGGAGTGTGGGGTCAAGGATAAGTTGAAAGGCCTAAAGGCCGGAGCCACATGGAGAGATTCCGAGCTCCTTCAGGAATTTAGGAGTTCGGAACTCTGGGGGACTTGGGATGTTAGAATGTATGCTCCAAAAAGGTCAAAGGTTGGAGCTACGTGGCAACATTTTAGAAGTTCGGGAATTCGGGACTTCAGAGGACATGCGTGCAGAAGAGAAAAGGGGCATTCAACATCAAAGCATTGAACGTCGAACTCCCCTACAACTTATGTCTCAAATGAATATCAAATCCCATTGTTGGATTGAACAGTGGATGGACTTCCACCATGGATGTAGGAGCTTGAGGATGGTACAAATGAGATGGATCCACGTGGCCCTCAACCAATTAACTCCCAAATAACTTCGAGAAGCCATAAATTGCAATCCAGAGCTCGGATTTGAGCATGGTAGCAGTTGTTAGAACACTACAAGTGAGTAGAAGAGGATGAAGATGTTGGAAAAAGGATTCAATATGTTTAAGGAAAGAAAAAAATTTATGCCCCATTCCTCAAAAAAGTACTTAAGGGGTTGGGTGTGTTACAAATTGCTATCAGAGCATGGAAAAAACACTTGGCGTGCTTGGGCTCATGCATGAGTCATATAAAAATAGTATTAGAGAAATTTTAGGGGTGACACCTTGTCTTACCCATTCCTAAGAGGCTTAGTTAAACCTTTACCGAAGAAAGGAATGAAGCCTTCTACCATTGATAGATGTTTTGGAAATTTGCACTGTATGTTTCTAATGTTTCCAAATAAAAAAGCTGACTTCACTTTGAAATTGTACGTGATGTTGTACAATCATAATATTAGGTTACCAAGGCTAAGATGAGCTTGTTGAGAATATTACTGCCAAACGAAAATTATCTGCATAAGTTCCTTGAGTAGAAGGATGCAGATTAAAATTTAGTTGGTATCATACCCAACGAGATTGAATCATGCTAGTTTGTGGCAAAGGAAGCCTATCCTTTCTTGTGGGGAAATGATAGCCAATCCTATAGGAGTGGGATTATGCTAACGAGCACTAATAGCAAGACTTGGATGTGAATGGATTGAAAGGATCAGTAGAAGTAATGATTACTTCTTTAGTGAAGGATTAAACCTTGTATATGTGTATGATCCCTCACGATCAAAGGATTGATGGAATGACGTGAGATCGGAAGATTAGGTTACCAAGGCTAAGATGAGCTTGTTGAGAATATTACTGCCAAACGAAAATTATCTGCATAAGTTCCTTGAGTAGAAGGATGCAGATTAAAATTTAGTTGGTATCATACCCAACGAGATTGAATCATGCTAGTTTGTGGCAAAGGAAGCCTATCCTTTCTTGTGGGGAAATGATAGCCAATCCTATAGGAGTGGGATTATGCTAACGAGCACTAATAGCAAGACTTGGATGTGAATGGATTGAAAGGATCAGTAGAAGTAATGATTACTTCTTTAGTGAAGGATTAAACCTTGTATATGTGTATGATCCCTCACGATCAAAGGATTGATGGAATGACCTAGTAAGCAAGTAAAAAGGAACCCTATAGAATTGAGAAAAACATTCATGAAGGTAGAAGTGAAGTGACAAGAGCAGGTTCAAAATATCATGGTTGTGTTAGGGGAGTGCATGTCCCTATTAACTTAAGATGTGTTTGTGCAAGAGGAATGATTTCGGTGACCATTCTATGAAAAGGGAGAGCATGTGCAACTCTCAGGTTTTGAAGGAAACTGAGAAACAAATTTTGTTTCTGGTTACAGGAATTGTTGGGAAATGTTTTTCTAATCAAGCTTATAAATAAAGCTGTAGAAATATGAAGTGATTGAGTGAGAAATCATAGAAGATCCCTTGCTTGGTGGATAGGAAACTATTTTGCTAGAATTCATGTGGAAGGAGGAGAGTGACCTCCACTCCTAGCTATAGCTGAATAGAAGAAAGAGTTCTAGGTGTAATGGTTAAGATTGATTATGATATAAAGATACAATGGAGTTCTGAACTAGAATACTTAGTAAGTAACATACTTCGAAATTGTATTTGGGATTTAAGGGAACAGTCCAAATGTTATTAGACATTAACATTTATTATAAATAAGGTAAAATGGTTAATTAAATGTTGATCTTGAATGTGGTAAAGGAAGTGTTGGGACACTTCTAGATGCCCAATGGGTCAGATTGACAACCAGTGGTGGATGGTAGCCATATAGATATGGTTTGGTATACTTAAATCGTAGTGAGGGGAATCTAGAAAAATATTTCCTTGATCGAAAGGTATGTTGATCAAGACCAGTTGGAAGCTAGATTGGTTGTTTTGTTACCTTAGGCATGGTTATAATTTCCCAGACTGTATTTATGAGTTGGGAAATGTTTTTATGGAAGTTGAGGCAAGAGTGTTTTCTTGCTAG
>CBVK0100545340.1:0-11019 GCA_900067695.1 Picea abies
ATTTGCTTGATTGTGTATGTAAGAAAGTAAGGAACTATATGGTTTGTACATGTAAATGATAGAGCCTTGTAGTAGCTTAAGTTTAAGCAGATGAACTGTGACTTCGTCGACCTTGGACATCATTTCCTGTATGCATGTCCACCCTCCCAGTTGTTTTGAGTCTCCTGTGAAAAGGATTCTATTAATATCAGGAAAAATAGCGCAAAGCGCTTGCAAGTGCCTAAGTGTTTTAGAACTGATGAAGCTTAGGAAGGATAGTGAGATTTAAGTCTTGAAAAGGAAGATCCTTTTGTTTGAAAGAAGAGCAGACGAGATTTTTTTGGGAGGACCCAAGGTTTGTCACGACCGTTGGATTTGGATAAGGAGCGTACGTGTTAAATCCTTGACTCCTTTAGTCTTCACAATTTTGGTGAACTTTGGTATTCGTCGTAATGGAGACGGATCCTCCGAAGTGTCGGAGCCTGAAGTTAATCTGGGCCGTAGATCTGAGGATGCCCGAGAAATATCCCAATTGTCGGATCTACAATGTAGTCAGCCCTACGTTGACCACTTTTGGAGGACATGGGTGTTGTAACATCAAAACCCCCGAAGGCCGGAGTTGTGAAATGATGTGGACCATGGATCTAAGAATCCTTCGGGATCCCTCTCGACCGCTCGATCATGGGGACCCTTGAGCAAAAGTTACGAGCCATAGATCTATGGGGTTATGTGGACACCCTTAGATCGTTAGATCTATGCCGAGGTCATCCAAACATTGACCACTTTGGGATGACAGGGGTGTCGTAATGTTAAAACCCCTGATGGTCGCACTTTGGGATGACAGGGGTGTCGTAATGTTAAAACCCCTGATGGTCGGAGTCGCGAAATAATGAGGACCGTTGATCCTCAGATCCTTTTGGATCCCTCTCAACCGTCGATATAAATGGGACGTGTGGCACTAGATCCTTTAGTCCAGAGACAAGGCACTCCAAGGGATTTGAGGTGTGGTGTGTCAATAAGATTTGAAGCCTTAAGTGATGAAAGTCATCGAATCAAGGAAACTTCGGGACTTTCCCTCACCATCAGATCTAGGTTGTGGTCAACCCGACGTTGACCAACCCTGGGAGAAAAGAGGAGTTTGCATCGCAAAACTCCTGAACATGGAATTCACGAAGTAACAAGAGTTGTATATTTATGGATCTACGTGGTCAGATCTCGATCATGAGATATGAGGGATGTTATAAGGCTATCCGTCTGGTGTGAGATGGCCAGTCGATGTCACCAAGGTGACGTGGACCCACGATCAATGTGCGACGTGTCGCCTCGATTTGTGTTTGTCATAGACCCTATATGCCTATTGGAACGTGACACATGTCACACCTTGATGAGGTCACGAGTCACCCCTGGCCCTTATACATGTCATCCCCTAGTATATGCCTGTGTAGCCAAAGTGGTTGGTGAAGTGACCAGAACTCCGGGAGTCTGGGACTTCGGAACTCCAGAGGATTTTTGGTGCATTGTTTTAGAGAGACCGAAAGGCTCGAAGGCTGGAGCCACGTGGAAATCTTATGGGACTTTGAGAGTTCGGGACTCTGGGAGGTCTCGTGCGTAGACAACAAAGAGCCATTCAATGTCGAAGCACCGAATCCCTCTACAGTTGATATATAATAAAGAGATTGAGTACAACCGTGGGATCGAAAGGTGGATGGACTTCCACCATGGATGAAGGAACTTGGAGACAATATGTGTGAGGTGAAATCACATGGGCACCACATGGTATTTGACCAATAAATGTCGAAATAAATTAGGAAGACCGTATCTACTAGTCCAGAGCTTGGATTTGAGCATGGAGGTAGTGGTTGGAAAGTTTTGGATGAGAAGGACATGATAGAAATCTAGGAATCAGGAGTTGGGATAGTTAAGGAAAACAAAATTATGATACCCCACCCCTTAAAAGATAATTTAAGGGTCGGATGTGTTACATGGGAAAAAGAAGTAGGTTTTTAGGCCTGTGAGTAACTCTCTCTAGGTGAGAGATATTGTTGGGGAAGTGATTTCTCCTGGAGGGAGTCCAACAACAACTACATATCTCTTATAATTCCTGATCCAACCTATTGTTGAAGACCTGGAAGGGAAGTGGAGCAGTTAATGGACTGTGGAAAAATGAAGGTGTATATTCCTGGGGTTGGACAAGAATGTGGGGAATGAGAGTCTGTGAGTGGAGGGCGTGAGTAGGATCCTTGGATGGAATCCTTCCCATGGCATTGTGCAACTTTCCATAGTTTTAGCCTAGCCTAAGAATCCATTTACCCTGGGTGGAGTTTAGTCCCAACTCGGGGGTGACCCACTACTGATAGCTTGGAGTAGTGTGGTATAAGGCTAGGAGTTTCATGGAAGACCTGCATGTAGTTGGTGGTATTCTTATAAAAAATATAATACCATTTCTTTGTTAAATTGTATGTTGTGTATCTTGTACATGTCTTTAATATTTATAGGAATAGCATGTGTTGTTGCATGTATGTTTTACTGTGATTTCCACATTTAATTGATGTATTAGTAGAATGCATATCAGATGTTTAATTTAATATGTATAATGTTTTGCAAAGAGCTCTATCAGTCATATCCCAACGGTTCTATGTCTGGGTATGGACAAATTAATTATCAGAATAGAGTGGGAAGTTTTGTTTTGTACTTAGTTTTAAGTGGCATTGCCCAGTAGAAGGATGGGAGTGTTACAAATTGGTATCAGGTTTTGAACAAAGCAATTTGGATGAAGTAGTGGTTTGTCCTTGACCTAGGTGACTGGGGTATGCTACAAATTGGTATCAGATCTCAAGTTTAGAAGCTAGGTGGTATCAATGTCACTGACTTGGGAATCCCGTGGACGCTACATTGCTTTTGCTTGTCTCCCTCAAGGTATCATGCTTGAATACTGAATTCATAAATTGTATTTGGTATAAATAACATCTATTATGTATGAATTTGAGGTAACAATGCCCCCAAATACTTGACTAACATGTTTAAACTTTTGAAAGAGACTACTATCTGAATTTCTCTCTTCCTGAACAAGAGAGAAATTCATGCTTTGATTGTCCTTATCTCTGCCTAAATTAATGTCATACTATTTGTTGGTGTTCCTTGTATTCTATTGATTAAAAATGAGATTTTATCATTTCCTTGAACACCTCCCTATCATTCATTGGTGGCTCATTTCCTAGTGCTCTGCTTATTACATCACTCTCCTACCATGTAAAAGCATGGCCTTCAACCTTAAACCAAGAAAAAACAATCTTTCGTTTTCCAGTTAATTCATGCACACTGAAGTATACCTCCATCTATTGTAGCCATTGGTTCAACCTGAGAGCATCCACTTCTTTATTATATGGATTTATGTCCACCTTGGCCTCTACATAGAAAGGTACATGTGTCTTACTATAGCTACATTCTCCCATCTATGGTTCAATTTTGTGCTTCGTCTCTGGCTTATTTTATTCCTTTTTGGGGCCTTCATGACAAGTGTGCTTCGTCTCTGGCTTATTTTATTCCTTTTTGGGGCCTTCATGACAAGCCTCTATTGATGGTGTTTCCTTACTCCTCATTTCCAATAGTTGTGCCATCATTGTTGTCAATGTGTTCAAACTCTGCACAAATCGATCCAACCTGACTCTAGGATCTTCTTCCTCTTCTCCTCCATAATGTCCCCCTTCCATTCTTGGCACTCTACTTCTCTCTAGCCTTAACAACAACTCTTGTCCACGTCTTTTGTAATCATTGCAGGTACTTACCATATAGATCCCACAAAATGAATTCAAACTTCTTCTCTAATACCTTATGATCCATAAATGAAAGGCTTATATACTATTTGTCTCACCTGGAAAAAAATCAACTACAAAACATTTATAACCTTAGCTCTCTGTAGCTGACGAAAAAATTGACCAACTAAGATGATAGTCGAGTCGGTATAATAAAAATTCCATCGACCATTCTCAAGTATATTCGAGACAATGGTAGACCGTTCAGATTCTCTAATGATCATTTCAACTAGACTAGTCGACCTATGTCAATCGAGTCGACTAGATATATCGGTCTAATTCCCTGTCGGTTGGGTTGAACAAAATATGAACTGATCGACTTTCCTATTGGTTGGACTAGCTAACGAAGGGGAAATCAACTTGGATGGAAGGAATCGACCAATGATGAAGCCAAAATGCTCAAGGATGAGTTGGGTCGACGATCAAAGGAAATAATAACTCAGAGAGAAAGTTTGACATCCAACCATGGAGGGGAAACTTATGAAAGTCGAATTTGGAAACCAACAGTTGAGGGAAAAGTATAAAGGGTGAATTTGATAACCAACAACATGGAAAAACATTTGGGAGAAAATTTTGGTAACCAACGACACATAAAAATGTTAGGAAGTCGAGTTTAATATTCAATAGCAGAGAAAAACATCTGGAGAAAATAATAAATGTCCATACAACTCTGCTTTGTAGGGTATGGTCCATATATGTCTTATAGGCAAAGGAAAACTCCCAAACAATGTCGATAATTCTATGCAGAATGACCTATAGACTAAGTACATACACCGACTAACAACGAAATCGACTCTAGTACCAAGAGAAAATCCCCAATGACTCTTAAAACGAATTTAGCAACCCCCAAGTAAATAACAACGATTCGGGAATGAGATTCATCAATTTGAAACTTCAAAATGGATGTATAGGCATGGTTAAAAAGAAGTTAGTCTGGATTATGGGTTGATGGGAATCATGTTCATATAAAACGAGATCAAATCATAATTGACACATGTTTCTCTTTAAAAAAAATACACAAACAACCATTAAATCATAACACACTCCATTAACCATTCATTGAATTACAGTGCATACATTTCCACCCATAGACAGTAAAATTTAAATACAATGAACACACATAGAAATTAAAATTTACCCTGGAAACCCAAATGAGAAAACCAACATTCTTTGGGCTTCGACCAGGGTCCTTATTATTCAACAATGGGCAAGTTGCAGGATTTGCGATTCATCTCTATGCTCCTCAATGATATCTGGGTAGCCTATTTACATCATTCATAGCCAAAGAACCCTCTTCTAATTGTGGGGAAACATGATATATAAGACTGAGTTGATTAGGAGGATAGATGGAAGGTCAAGTGTCCCAATGCTTCAACTTCTCTTTAGTCCGTTTCTCTTTTTGTTCTTTCTTTGTTTGTATTTTCTCCCACGTGGAAAAGGTCTCATGAATATCTCATTATTTCTTTACATACAACCATATACTACCTGAATTTACATATCAATTTGACTTTAACTACATTACATGCAATGGTAGATATCAATCGTGATGGCATGGGTCTTTTCACACCAACAAATCGATCTTCTTCTTTGTCCATAGCCTTGAAATTTTCCCGTGTTGATCATCTTAGAGCCTATGTTGATAGCCAATTGTTCCTATCGGAATTGATTGGGATCACACAATGATTTGTAGAGTGGATTGGCCTTATTCCCAGTGCATCTAATAATTTTTTCAATTATTTACTTAGATTGCATTGGCACACTAAACTTAGGATTTGTGTACTTTGGAGGTTCATATTACACAACTAAATTCTCAAGAAGAAGTGGACCCCCAAAATAACTTCAATCTTGAATATTAGATGAAGACCAAGATAGGATATCAAATCAAGCTTGAATTTATTGTCACCATATTTTTTTATGATTATGTAGACCATAATACAATGGGTTGATTTACGATGTTAGCATTTGAATATTTCATTCTGAATTTTAAGCCAAACTTTTTCCCCAATTTAGAAATTGTGAGGGCTACAATCTTTATCAATTTGCATTCACATCTATCTAAGTATGTGTCAATGTCTTTGACTTGGTATTGAAAATTCCAATATTTTTTTGAGGAACTTCATTGCTTCGTGAGTTTCATTCTCTCTTGATCCATAGGTGTTAATAGTCGGTGGCATTAGATAAGCCATGTAGAATGGTGTTGTATGTTGAAACCCATAGCATACATTGATAGGACTTGTGTAAAGATATGTTGCATTGAGTTATCATTGTAATATATGAAAGATAGTTTTTTTTTCAAAGTGTAGTGCTCTTTGAGAATATGTTCACAATAAACGAGCAATAGTTATGTTAACCATTTTTGTCTTCCCATCTTTCTAGGGAAAATCCTTGTGAGAATATCTTGCCTTATATCCAACTCTAGAGAGAGTATTACAAATTATTGATGAATTTGGGATCTTGATATGAGATAATACATGATGGAAATCCAAAATTGACTCAAATAGGGGTAAATAAAAACTCTAATATACTCTACACCAAATAGGCTTTTTTACAAGGCACATAGATTGTGATTTTAGAGAACCCACCAATAACAACAAAAATAAAATCATGATTATAGTGTGTGATTGATATGTTTGTTAAAAAATCTTGGACACCGACTCCCATGGTCACTGAGGAATGGGAAAAGGCATATAGAGGCATTGTGTCATTTTAGTTGGGTTAACAACAGACACGCGTAGTAATGAACTTCTCCACATTTGCATGGAGGTTCGATGAATGAAAGTATTTGTGCAAAATTTCTAGAGTTTTGTGGATGTTGAAATACCCTATTAAATTAGAGTAGTGCACTCATATAATTTGTTGTTGTTCATCTTGATCCAAAATATGTTATCTGATTCAACCAATAATAAAAGGATACTATCATTATGTGATCACATAATGTCAAAGACTATCAAACTCAGTGGGATCACATAATGATTGTCCCTTTTGATGGGGAATGGAATGTAATACCATCTTCATTTGTTAATTACTTTTGATGGGGAATGGAATGTAATACCATCTTCATTTGTTAATTACAGACAACATGTAATGATCTTATGTACATGCCTACATCATAGCGGTAATGCATAAGATTTGATTAGAACTCCACGGTTAAGCACACTCGGGCTAGAGTAGTATTGGGATGGGTGACTTCCCAAGAAGTCCTATTGTTTTACATGCCTTTGAGAAGAGATGTGTCGGCTACACTAATTCAAACATAAATGAAAAAACCCTAAAAATCCAAAAAAATAACCCTAGGAGATGAAGCGCCAAAATTCATGTGGGCCCAGATGGGGTAAGTTGGTACATCAACTTCCCGGGGTCGTAACTTCTACATACGATCTTTGTTTTAGGCACACGATAGCCCGTTGGAAAGGTATATCCAAGGACTAAAAATATTTTCATTACACTCTAACTATGTTAATAGTGTGACAGTGGCGGGCCCAAAAACGTTGTTTAGGGCCTCAAAATGGCCCCGGAAATTTAGGACCTGAAAAGCTAGAAAACAAATGCCAAAATGGAAATTGGGCTTTGAGCCAGTGGAATAGGTGGGTAGCCACCGATATCCACTTGTATCATTCCTCCTCCCTTAGGAAGAAATGGTCTCTATTGCGTCAAGTTCCTACATCAAATGAGGAAACTGTTGAACCTAACTCTTGGTGAGCCACTTGCCCTGATGAAGAAACTACCTTGCTTTGATGAACTGATAGAGTTTGATAGTCTGCTGGCTAGTCAGATTGGATAATGATTTTCCCTTTTGATGGGGAATGCAATTTAATACCATCTTAATTTTTTAATTACAAGCATCATGTATTGATCTTATGTACATTCCTACAACATAGCGTTAATGCACTAGATCCCATTAGAACTCCATAGTTAAGCGTGCTCGTGCTAGAGTATTACTGGGATGGGTGGCTGCCTGGGAATTTCTAGTGTTTTACATGCCTATGGCATTTTATAAACTTGGATTAATTTGTCCCACATCCATCATGGTAATTGATCTCCTCTCACTCTCCAATATATAATTGAGGTTAAGGAGGCCCTTTAAGCAGGAAATGGAGTGTGATGTAAATTTTGTTGTGAATGAAATGTAGCCAGCATCTCTTTCTTTTCAGATCGATGTGGATGCTCTGGAAAAATGGTTAAATTTGATAGAAGGTTATTTCTCTGTTCACAATTTTTCTGACAGAGAAAATATCACTTTTGCGCTCCTTAAGGCTCTCCCCCATGTTAAACATTAGTGGGAAACTTACTGGGAGAAAAATTATGTAGAGGAGTATGGACTATTTGGGGCTAAGCCCACTTGGGATTTGTTTGTGGATGCAGTCAAGGAACAATATTACCTAGTGGGAAACTATGACGACTAGTACATGAGATGGACCACATTGCATCAATTACTAGAAAGATTTTTTGGTTCTACATGTAACATTATCAATGTTCTAGGTTAGAGTTTAAAACATGTTTCAATTTTAAGGTAAAACAAGAGGGAGTGTTAATGTAGCATCACATTTTGATTTATGGGTTTATTTTAAGATTTTGAGTACAACAATACAAATCGTTAATGTCATGTTTTAAAAAATGTTAATTTTTAAACTTGATAAAAAAAATGCTACGGGTATCATCACTTTTTGATTCAGAGATTGATTTTAATATTTTTGTTGTAATTGTATTAGTTGTTAAAACCATGATTTCAAAAATGTCACAATTTTAAGCTCAAAATAAAAGTGTGCTACTAGTTGCGTCACTTTTTAATTCAGGAGTTGATTCTAAGGTTTTGGTTGTTAAAGCCATGGTTTCAAATAAGGTGTACATTTAACTACGAAAAAAAAAAAAGTGCTACTAATAGTACCACTTTTTGATTTGGGGCTTGATTTTAATTTTTTTTGTTAGTAACATTACAACTTTTTAAGTCTATGGTTGTAGAAGGATGTAATTGTAACCCTGAAAAAAAAGTGTTATAATGGTAGCACCACTTTTCGATTCAAGAGTTGATTTTGATGCAACAATATGGGTTTTTAGGGCTGAAGATCCCATTTTAAGGTCATAATTCTTCTCAAGTCGGTGATTATGTTGCATGTCTATTCTAATTTTTTTTCCAAGGAAAACATCTAAGGCAAACCTCATGGGATCCCTCTTGCACCAAGGTATTAGTTGTTAGTCATGTACTACTCTTCTCGATATTGGGTTCCTTTGGCCCATGTTTATGGGAAGATTTTTTCCAAAAAAAACTTCTTAGAATCCCTCTCTTTTCCTCAACATATTTGGATGGAGAACGGATCAACCACTAGCTACAATTCAATCACCAACTACAATAACAACTAATGACTATAATGAATTCTACCGGATTTAAATATGTAACTTATAACTTCCTTAACCAATTGATTGGACTAACCGTTGAAGCTATGCTTATGTTAAATTATAGAAACTTCTCAAAAAAAACTTTTACTGACAAGGCTCGTTCTCAAACCTCTTTGAAGAAATTCAAATATAATTTTTGGGCAAGTACCTCTACTTTGAAGTGATGGGAAATACGTTGTGTGGAGCCCCCATTGTAATGACAAAGCAAAAGCAGTATTAACTATGGCTGGCTGCTTTTTGGCATTGAAACATTTGGTATTTGCAGAATACAAATGATGATGGAAGGGGAAATCATTTTAAAAAAATAATATGGGTTTTACAATGTACAACGCCCTATGGCTTCTTTTTGGTCTTGGAACATTTGATATTTGCTAAATACAATTAATGACTAATGGGGAGTCATTTTTAAAAAGTATTATTGCTTTATATGTCCCACAATGTCTTGTCCCTATGACTGCTTTTTGGTCTTGGAACTTTTGATATTTGCTAAATATCAATAATGACTAATGGGGAGTCATTTTTTAAAATGAATTATTGCTTCATGTGTCCCACAATGTCCTGTCATGTCGAATTGAAAGGGCATGAGCTACATGTTTTGTATATATTATCTATCTAAAAGGTGAAGCTAGAAGTTACCTAATTAGTTTGAGTTTGTGGGTTCAAAAAATTTCTTAAAGTAAGCTGCAGTGAAGCAGGATTTTCTCCCATTTTATGTTGCGTGTAGAATCCTAGAGTCAAACCGATTAGGATGGTCATAAAGTTATCGTGCTGCAGCGCCCTTCTGGTCATTGCCGGGACTGATCAGCACAGGCTCCTGCAGGGACTGATCAGAACAGGCTCTTACTGGTCATTGCAGGGAATTATCACTTCAGGTTAATTGAGGAATTTAATAAAGTTTAAATTAAATATTTTTTTTTGGGTGATTTTTAAGTTTGATTTTGTTTGAAATTTTGTGAGGAATGGTCTGCAGATTTGAGTGGTTAATTTTGTATAATCTGAGTGTTCCAAAAAAAATTCAACACACCAAATCTATTTATACATTTAAAAATACAATTTAAACAACATAACAATTTTGTCTAAACTTACATCACAAAATTTCAACCAAATAAACTAAAAAATAAAACATTTAACTAACAACAAAACAAAACATAAGTTTATCTTTCCAACTTATAATTTTTTATAATCCTTTCAGTCAATGTTAACTTTTTCAAAGATAAAATTTCTTTGAATCATCCAAGCCAAAGTACCTCCTATATTAATTTGGAGAAGAGAGGACTCGTCACATAAATGCCCTTTTTTATCATTTACCATGAGGTCACATGATATAGGTCTCAGATATTATGCTCGACTTGCTCTAATGCTCAATAATTGGATATATACTCATTGATTCAGCTACAATGTATAAAGTGGTCAAATGTTACAATCTTTGAATTGTAATATCAATGCCAGCGGTTTTTTGTACAAATAACTATAGTAATAGGTCAAGTGTACCTTTCTCCAAGTGTTGGTAGGAGGTCTTGTGATCAAACTTTGCTGAATTTACGGGATGGATATTGTAATGCTGCTATGTAAAAACATTGTATAACTTTCTCGTGAAAAAAACTATAGTAATAGTTGTTTTGTTGGTGTAAAGAACGTTGTAAAAATTATAATGTATTATACTAAATATATTAGTTGGTGTACACGAATAGTTTAAAATTGGATAGTTTATATGATTTTGAGAATATCTATAATATTTTTGTTAATTTACTATTTTCATGTTGAAAATGATTGAGTTTTTTAAATGTCTTATTTTCTAATCATTTCTATCACATTTGATATATACCTTCACATT
>CBVK0100545358.1:0-10196 GCA_900067695.1 Picea abies
AAATTGCCAGAAAACTATTTTGAGCCAGTCGGAAAAGGTGGGTGGCCACCGATATCCACCTGGATTAGACCTTTTGTTCTTCGCACATGGAATCACCTGCATCATGACACATGGAACCATCCACATCATCTTATTGAATATTCAAATAAATATTAATAGTCCAAATCATTTGCAGGATCCCTCAGACCTTGGCAGATTGAAGGTTTAGGTTGCATCTTGGAGCTTCCCTATCAGAGTGTCTCCGATCAATTCAACTCCGAATAATGTTTCGCAATTTTCAGCCCAACTATCCTCTTAGATCTCCTACTCTCTCGATGCATCAACGGTCATATATTCCTCTCAGATCTCCCCGATCTTGGTGGATCAATGATTGGGATTTCATCTCAGAGATATAATGGTAAATACTTGGGGATATTTCATAAGGTGTCTTATCCCCATTTTATTGTACAAATCATGGCCTTGGGCCATTCCTTGGGAGACACTTGTCACCCCAAAGACACGTTGGCGAGACATGTGTTATCCTCTGGTCACGCTGGCAGTCCTTGTTATCATTACCTGTCAATATGACATATTCTCATTTCTTAGTCTCATTTAAAAGAGACACATAGTGATCTATGAAGGAGGTTTATTGTGGGATTTTCCTTAATGGCAACCTAGATCATCCCTCAGATTCCCCTTTTCAAAATTCCTCCACTTCGACATCCAAGGTCATTACAACCATGGGAATCTGACTGCATCCACCATGATGGATCTAACGATCCATAATATTACACTAAATCCTCCTATAGATCAATGACTCTCATTGATTTCAGAGTGCATACTCCATGGGCTTCATATACAACTTCGATGGAGTTTCAGGATCTCACCATTCCATCATATCAATGATCGAGATCATATCTCCCCTTGATATAATAGAGGACCTAGGTTTAATAGTCATACCAAATCAATGTCCATGATCCTCCGAAGTGAATTACGGTTTTTCCAATGGCTTGACAGTTGAATTAGAACTTAACCACTTTCATGCAAGTCTTTCTCTGATTCCTTTACAAGTCTTACTGAGTCTCAAGGGTACTTGTTCTTTTCAATGAAACTCCATGTATTTCCTAGGGTCCCTTTATATCACCCCATTTTCAAATACTTATTGGTTTCGGGTGTTCAGACACCGAGATCTACATGTATACACACCAAAATATATATACGTTCTAATGAGAAAGATACAATAGTACATATAGTAGGAAGGGTGTCTCTCTACTTGAGTTATTTTGGAGATTCTAGTCATTTACCTACTCAAACAACTGTATGAGTTCATATCCTTTCCACATTTACCAAGATCATGAGCTTTTCGTAGACATATACTTGCAGTTATTTCACAAAGAAAAGAGAGACTGCTAAAATTAAAAAACAAAATACTTCCTATAGAGATGTATAATTTATGTAAACACAAGACCATATATAGAGTTTCACCATCAAGTTTATAGGACAGACATTCATATTCAAAATCATCATACTTCCCATTCATCCATTCATGCATTCAAATCAATACACATAAACATAACAAATTGTTTATCTACAATTTTTGAGATACGTTGGATACTACTGAAGGGTGAGCCACTCTCCACCCAACCATAGGAAAGACTTCACTAAACTCTACTACATCCAACCACCCTTGATCTAGGGTACAATTCCATGAGAGGAATTCTGCAATCCTTTTCAGGGAGTGTCTACTAATTATTCTCTTCCTTGTTACCCGAACAAGAAATCTCCCTGTCTAGAGTGTGCAGGCCAATTTTCCCAATCTTCCGCCCTTTCTATCTGTACCCCTCCTATTTTTTTGTAGTCTTCCCTAATACCTCATGGGTCATGAAAGAATATTCTTGATGGTACAATCCCCCCCTTAAAGTAACATCACACTTGGTGTTTTATCAGTTGCAAAAACTCTATATATAACAATGAACAAAAAAGGGTATGCCTGTTTTATGGAATTCTCCATTTCCCATGTAGCTTCAATGGGACCAAAGTTGCTCCATTGCACCTTGACATGTGCAAAGGTTATGTTCCTGAGAGGGTCTCTCTCTTGTTTAGGATACATTGTGGTTTTGGCAAGAACTCTCCTTTTGTCTCCAACTATATCACATACCGGTCAATTATGTGAGCATAATCATGTATATATTTCTTTAACAAAGAAACATCAGAAACATTATGTTCTTTCATTATGGGAGGTAAATCTAATGTATATGTTATATGTCCCACTCTGTCTTGAATTTCAAAATTTCCACAAAATTGGGGTGCCATCTTGGCACATGTTCCCATTCTCAAGGAACTTCTTTTGGGTTTAATTCAGAGACACATATGATCTCCTACTTTGAACTATGTGTGAGTCATTTTGTTTTTTGAATAGATCTTCTTCCTATCCTGGTCCACCTTTATATTTTTCTTTATTTTAGTTACTTGTTGTTATAACTCGCTTAACATATCCGACCCAAGTGTAATTTTTTCCATTGGGTTATCCAAGCTGATTGGGATATTGTATTTTCTACCATAAAGAGCCTCAAAAGGACCCATTTTCAAGGATTCTTGGTAGCCATTGTTGTAGACAATTTCTACCAGGGGTAGGTATTCTTCTCACTACTTAGGATGATGCATAACATGCATCCTTATCATATCCTTCAATACTTGGTTTACCGTCTTTATTTTCCCATCAGTTTGAAGGTGATAGGTTGTACTAAACAACATTTTTTCTCCACATCCAGTAAACAAAGATTACCAAAATTCTGAGGTGAATTTTACATCTCTATCAGATATGATTTCCTTAGGAATCACATGTAGCCTAAATATTTCTTTCATGAATATATGGGAAATATTTGTTTCCTTGGAAGTGGAATTTACAGGAATAAAGTGAGTATCCATTCTCAACTTGTCCACAACTACTGTAATGGCATCATTTTTTTTCATTGTTTTAGGTAATCCTGTGATAAAATCCATCGATATGGTTTCTCATTTCCATTCTAGAATAGGTAGGGGCTACAACAACCAAACTAGGTTCTTGTATTCCACTTTACCATATTGGAATTCCAAACATTTAACTAAGTAGTTAGCTAAGTCCTTTTTCATTCCTAGACAATAGAACAACTTCTTTGTGGCTGTGATCATTTTTTGGTAACCAGGATGACGAGTCTATGGTCTTTTATGTAGTTCATCGATGATAAACCTCTTTAAGTCGTCACAATTCAGGATGTACAACCTTCCTTTGTAATTTAACAAGCCATCATTCATTAGTTGATAATAAACATACTTTAGCTATGTGGGCTCTTGTTCGAGATATCTCTTTACAGTATTGAAAAACTCATGTCCTTATTGTGCACTTTTAACTCTTTCTTTGAGGTATGTTTCAGAGGATATTACATATTTCAAGAGGATCAGTTTCATGCTTTTATTGAGGGAATCAACCACTTTATTTTATTCCCTTTAATGTGTTTGATCTCAAAATCAAACTCACTAATGAGAGCCATCCACCTAGATTCCCTAGCATTTAGTTTGGGATTGTCAAATAAATGGTCTATCACGAACACAAATTTTCTGCCTAGGAGGTCATGCCTCCACATTTTTAAAGCATGTATTATGGAAGCTAATTCCAAATCATGGGTCATATAGTTTATATCATGTTTATTCAATTTTTTGGATTAATAATAGATTACATGCCCTTCCTTCACGAGGAATCCTCTGAGTCCTTCCTTGCAGACATCGATACACACAAGGAAATCCTTGTTTCGGTATGGATGTTTTAGCACTATGGCATTGGTTAAGAGGTGTTTCAACTATTGAAAAATTTCCTCACACTCTGTCGTCCAAGAAAATTTAACTCCCTTTCTGTATATAGAGGTGATTGAGTGACCTATCTTGGAAAACCTTTTTATGAATCTCCTCTAGTATCATGATAGGCCCATAGAGGATATAATACTAGTTACATCTTTTGGTGTAGGACAATCTGTAATGGCCTTGATATTATTAGGTTCAAGTGTCACCCCTTTCTCAGAGATAACATGGCCTAAGTAGTGGACTTGATTTTGGAATAAGTCACACTTGATAAGTTTTGTTTAGAGCTTGTTCTCTCTTAGGACTTGAAGTAGTACCTTGAGATGCTCTTTACGCTCTTTCATGCTCTTTGAATAAATTAGGATATCATCAATGAAAAATAAAACAAATCTGTCTAAGAACTTGTTGAGTACGCTATTCATCAAACACATGAAGGTGGGTGGTGCATTGGTTATCCCAAATGAAACCACCAAAAAATCATAGTGACAATGCCTTGTCATAAAGGTTTTTTTTGGATGTTTTCATCATTAATTTTTACTTAATGGCATCCAGATTGGCATCCAGATCTCAAATCAATCTTCGAGAAGATTGTGACTCCCGTTAACTGGTAAAATAATTCATCAATTCTCGGCAAGGGATACTTATTCTTAATTGTGATTTTGTTAAGTTGTGTATAGTCTATGTACAACCTATCTATGCCATCCTTGTTCTTCATAAACAAAGCTAGTGTTCCCCAAGGAGACACATTAGGTCAAATATAACCCTTCTCTAATATTTCCTTTAGTTTCATTTTTAGCTCAACTAGCTATGGGGTACTCATTCTATAAGGTGCTCTTGACATTAGCACCACTCCAGGTACCAGTTCTATTGAGAAATCAATGTATTTTCTTCGAGGTAGAACAAGTACCTCTTCATGAAACACATCTATGTATTCTCTTAGTATAGGATGGTCTTCTAGGCTTGGTTTATGGTCCTCAACCGATTTTAGTACTTGTATTGCATACAAGGGACATCCTTTCTTGCAATAATTCTTCATTTGAAGAAATGATATTTGTCTCATTGAGACAATATTTTGAATTCCTTGTAGGGTCCTTCTCTTCCCTTCCTCATCTTTAGACTCTAATGTTTTTTTATAAAAGTCTAACTTGGATTCGTGGGAAGCCAACTAGTCCATACCAATCAACATGTCATAAGATCCTAAGGTAATTATGCTCGGGGTTGCTTGAGTAGACAATCCATTCATAATGAATTGGCATGTTGTTATGACCTATGTTACCTTTCTTTTCGTTCCAATGGATGGCTGCACCAGCCATGGTTTAGCATGTTTTACTTGATGTAATTTACATTTATCAACAATTTGAGGAGAAGCATAACTCAAATTAGAACTAGGGTAAATTAGAATAGAAACAATATTGTTAGCTATCATACCTTCCATTTCCACCACTGAGGATTGCTAGTTTTCTTGTCTATTATCTAAGGCTACATGATTTTTTCGTACACTCCTAGCCATATCATCCACTGCGGTAGCCTATTGGATGTTGTAGACTCTCCTACTCTATGTCTTCCTATGAGGGTATTCCCTCAACAAATCCTATTCTCCATAGCCCCAACATTTCAGTGGATCTTTATTTGTACTCTCAGTCCTTCCCAGGGTTGATCCAAAGATTGTATTCCCACTATAAGGTGGAAAGTTCTGTTGATTCACACTTTTAGTGGGAAGGCTCATCAAAATATTCTTCCCATAATTATTAAACCTCGAGGGTTGAAACCCCTTCTTATTGAATCCCATTTTACCTTTCCTCTTCTAGTTCTTGGGATATTATACCTTCTGGTTGACTTGTTCATAACAATATGTATCTTTCCTGATGGAATCTTCCAAGGTTTTAGGTTCATCAAACCTAGTTTTGTTTCAAAAATATCAAGGAACCTCACTAAGGAATCATTTCATCTTCCTTGTTTCTTCCTTTATATAGGGAACATACCTCATTAGCTAGAGGACCTTGTTGATGTATTCATCTATGGTGATTTGTCCTAGTTTGAGGTACTTCTTCTTGAACTAAGGAGTTCTATCAGATCAAAAGGTTGATTCAATATCCATCATTGGATCATGGCATCTGTGGTGAAATCCTGAGTGGTTAAGTTATAGTTATGATCATTGATCACAGTCGGATCAACAATCCTCATTGTTATATACTGTGGAAATATAGCTATGGATCATGTTTAAGGATCGATAGTTCAGATTAAAATCACCCACTCAAGTTACACGCGAGTTAAAAGAAGGTTACTCTACATTGGTGTTTTTGGAATATCCACTAAGGGACACATGGTGGTCAATAAAGCCACAACAACGCTCTTGAGGGCGCTTTTATTTCTACCTCCCAACATCATGCTATTCTACGGAAAAATACATCCTGGTGAATGTGGTAAAGCGCTCAAAGACTTAAGCACTTGGTTAGATAGCCATGCATTATTAGGCCCTTATAAATAGGGTATGGTAGCATACCTTCCCCCTTATAAATTTTCAATAAAATTTATTTGACTCTTTCGTGAGTCCTAGCAAGCCAAGTGTGGTAAAGCGCTCAAAGACTTAAGCACTTGGTTAGATAGCCATGCATTATTAGGCCCTTATAAATAGGGTATGGTAGCATACCTTCCCCCTTATAAATTTTCAATAAAATTTATTTGACTCTTTCGTGAGTCCTAGCAAGCCAAGTTTAGCTTCCTACTCTAGTTGACTTTGTGGAAAAGATAGCCACAATCACAAAGTCAAAGTCAACAATTTACTTTTCTCTCGAAAGACCCCTCTCTATAGTCCTACAAGGATGCACATATGACACTGTCTCTGTTTAATATAGTTTTTGGACAGAATCAATGGATAATGAGACAAACACAACCAATAAGATATAAGTAGTAGTCTAAACGTTCTACGAAATAGTTTTTTCCTGAGGATTTTTCATGAAAATATTTGTCTAGATTCGCAGATTTGAGTGATTATTTCATCCAAGTACCCCAATAATTTTTCAGTATGATAAATCCATTTCTACATTTAGAAATAAATTTTAAACAACAAAAAATAATGATTTGATTTGTGTGACTCGACAAAAAATTCATATAGTAGAACATTTAAACAATGCCAAGTATGTAGTATATAATATCAAATTGTTGCTTGCTTATCCAAGCTCCAAACGGTGAGAGTCATCTAAACGGAAACATTTTAAGCGCACCTCATGAAAAGGTGCCGCGTATATGACCTACCATTGAGTTGACGAATGGTGTCTCCGAGAAACTTAGACAGTGGATTCTTCATGTTTTATTGGACGCGGTTATGAATGAAGATGGTTTTTGTTTTCTTCAATTAATACATCTTACGGAAAAGTAACTAAGGCATGAGTTGGATGGTACAAAATGGGACAACCGATTAACAGATAGTTCATACGTGGATAATCCACAGCTAAGTGGAAAATAAATAAAAATACGATTTAGCTCTCATAGAAATGCCTACGTTTTTGACAATGCCCAATAGGCTAGCGTTCAATTGACAGAAACAAAAGCAATTTAACAACACGGGTTCATTTTTGGAAATGAAAATTACATGGCTGCATATCTTTAAGCGTTAAACATAATTGGGCGAAGTTCCTTGTTTTCTTTCATAGGATGCCTTCACACAAATCACAATGAGAGATTCTCTACCAACTAACTACAAATGAACATTCCACCCTAGTATTTTATCTATCATAGAGGCATTCACAAGAGTGAAATCTTGTCAATTATCTCTATTTCCCTTTCCCTCGTTCAACTCAATTCTGTGAATTCACAGGAAATGAGTTAATCTTTCTTACATATTCTTCTACAATAATCATAACCCATTAACACCTCTTCTCTTTAAACATTCATAACACTAGGAATGTGATCCTCTTCTCTATTCAACATTCCTTCAAGGTGTTCCCCCTTCTTTTCTAGTGATCTAGTGGTAAGTAGAATGAATCTTCGGTATGAATAATGACTTTCATTCCTGCATTCACCTATAAGATTAGTCATATTTTTCCCATTTTCATGGTAGCCATGAATGAGACAAGAGGAAAGGAATCACCAAAATAATACTCTGTGTAGGAGAGAAATGGTCGATAATTATTTACATCTCTAAAATAATATTGCTTGCCAAAAAGAGACCACATGCCTTTAGAAGAAGACCACACATTTTCCCTTTTAGAACAACTAATTTCATGGTCGGAAAGTAATTAATTAACAAGGACAAAGATTAAAAAGTTATCCCATAAATAGATGGGAAAAAAAAAACAATGTTTCTGCAAAATAAATGATTCTTATTTCCTCTTAACCCACTAAGCCCCCTTTCTTCTCCCCTCATGGTCTCGTAGCCTCCTCTCATTTATTTATTTTCTTGCAAAATTTTAGTGATATTTATATTATATAGATTGTACATACATTTACAAAACCAAAATATACCATAGGGATGGTTACTTCCTAATGGATAATCAACATTCAATGTCATATTCCCACATATATCACATATGTCTAGGATTATAGCCAAGTAAAAATTACATACACATTTATAATTTGTGTGTCAAAAAATGGGTATTACATTTAAGTGGCCTGATTGGGTGTATATTTTGAAAGTGTGTTTTGAAGAAGACCAAATGGTAGAGATGAAGTTCCAAGGAGGTTCATTCTTTGAGAAGAAAGTTCTTGAGTGGTAAAAAATTACAATTAAAAAAAAAAGAATATTGAAATAAAATGTGTCTAAGAGTTATCTTTATTTTTTTTTCTAGGAAAAAATGTATATTTTCTATTTCATAAAATAAATCAAAATATACATAAAAATTTTATTTCATAAAATAAATCAAAATATACCTAAAACATGCTTGAAAGCTCTAAAAAGAGTTTTATAGGTTCGAGTTAGACTCAAAAGCCTTTCAACCAATAAGAAAAAATCAGATCTATTCTTTAGAAAATACCCTAGACTAACCAAATTAGCTAACATCTCATGACAGGAATCTTCAAACATACAAGTAGTGTTTGTTAAACAAAAAAGTATCAAGGGAACTCCAGGATTTTCCTCCATGTCAAACTAAACCTGTCAATCAACACTATAAAGAGAGGGTATTGCACTTCAGGGGAAGCCTCCTCACCTAAAAATATTTTCAAGCCAAAAACCCTTCATGTAAGGCTACTTCCTCCTCGGAAAGTGCATCAACTAAATGATTGAATTCCTAGTAAACATGTTCCATAGTAACAAAGTCATATTTTTCTTGTAAATCTCTTTTTCTGTGCTACCAAGGTAACAAAGCTATGATGACCAGCTTTTCTTTCCCTTTGAACCAATTCATTACTAATTTAGAACCACCAAACACCTATATATTTCTAATACCCATGTATTGCACAAAATTTAATAACACCCAAAGTGCTACCAATT
The DNA here is from genome assembly GCA_900067695.1 of Picea abies. Lineage (NCBI taxonomy): Eukaryota > Viridiplantae > Streptophyta > Pinopsida > Pinales > Pinaceae > Picea > Picea abies. The sequence continues at coordinate 9,245 of CBVK0100545358.1, forward strand.
CTGCTTCATTATTGGAGCCAAGCCTAGCTCCAAATTTTAATTGGAAAAATTGATTGTAAGGAATAATACGGTTCAAGATCCACAACTAACAGGTACCCCTTGGAAAGAACCATCAAAGTATCCTCAATCTAATGATAAGTTGAAATAAGGAAATCTAAGAGGGTTGATAGCCTTTCTAGGAGCCTCATTATTTTTCTCTCTGAAGGAAACTCAAACTATAAGAGATACTAACAATGGGTAGCCTCTCTTGTCTTCAAAATAAACATGATTCATATTAAATCAAATACCGCAAATGACATAGAAAGGGAAATTCTTGAAGGTTTTGATTGATGGGTTTATGGCGTAGGCCCTAAGACACTACTCCAGTGATTCTTGACTACATGCTACTAGAAAATTCAAAGATTGAAGCACCTATCTCAAAAGTAGCACCGTAAAAGAGCATGAAACAAGAAGGTGGTCCATTGAATCCTCTTCAACCTTAAAAATGATACACCTAATAGGGCTTTGTCAACCGTTCTTTTGAACATAGTCGGAGATCAAAATTCTATTTTCCAGCACAAACCACATGAATATACACATCTTCAAGGGGAATTTCCATTTCCAAACCAAAAACCACCACCATTTTCTATTAGTTGTCAATAAACCAAGTGAAAGAGCTTCATAACCCAACTTTACAATGAGATAACCAATAACTTTCTTCCAGGACCATACTAATTTTTCCACGATATCATGTATGTATACTCCAGTAAGATATATGATCTCCATTATGTCTCCAAGTCTTTGTCTAAGCGTAGGTCATCCAATGAAAGATAGTTCTGAATTCATCTATCCCGAGCTCCCTACACCCCTATGTTGGCGAGAGTTGTGATCCCTCTTTTCCATAAGAAAGTTTTCAGATCCCTTGAGAGTATATAATTTCCATCAAAAACAACCCATGGGTCTTCCCCTAACC
>CBVK0100545376.1:0-10537 GCA_900067695.1 Picea abies
GAGTTAGACAACGGATGGGAAATATCAAACAAACATCATTCCCGTGAGTGGTTTTCTCAACCGTGCATAGGTAACCATAGTTCGACGTTCGAGGCCAACGATTTTAGGTGGAGGATGGAAGAATGACTCGCGAACTACCAGCACAATTTGACTCACGGATTACTGGTTCTAGAGATCTGTGATGGATTCTCTTGGTTCACGGTTAGATAGTGGGTCGAGAACGACAAGCAAACTCCCAACACAGCTTATGCTTCATCTTTTAACTACATGAGCCCAGGTCGACACTTCTCTTCCTGGAGCTACATGCGCTCCATTTAGCCTACGTCCCCAGCTACCAAAAATTTAGGATAACAAAACACATTATGTCCGCCTTAGTTTTTAGGAAATAATATTAAAATATTATTCCTCTAGAGGTAATCCCCCTAGCTTATCCCCTAGGTCCAAATACTTAGCCCCCTCCCTTACCCAACCTTGTCGAATCTTAGTCCCCCATCACTCTTTCTTCGTGGTCGGTCTACACACAACAATGTTTATATTTTTATTAATGTTCTGCATAATTACATATACAAAAAGAAAGCTCCTAGCCTTTAACACTTTGGCTCTCCAGCCTAATAAATACATAAGTCCATCATCTTATCAACAATCAGCTCACTAGCCTACAAAACTTATTTACAATTCATAAATACAATTGGGGTTCATCCTTGGGGTATTACAGTACACGTGGTTCAAACATTATGACACTATATATCTCTTTGCAAAACTACCGTAGTTGTTGATGTCAACCCATTTCAATACACCCTTACTAGGTGTATCATAGGGGGGGAATACAATAAATGGATTTTCATTTTGCAAGAGTTTGACCTCGATTTTTCTTCAGCAAAATCCAAGAAATCACTAGTTTTTATCGAGTTAATATCAGACTTCCATCAGTTAAATGAGGACGTTGTTCATGTCGATTCATTTGCGGATGAACACATTTTTTTTATCTCATCATCAGACCCCTGGTATGGAAACATTTTGATCTATCTTCAAACCTTGAATTTCTCTCAGCATCTTTCGAGAGACAATCGATGACGTATATGGTATCAAGCTAAGAACTACCTTATCTTCGATGACACTTTGTATCGCCAAGGTGTAGATAATATCTTGTGTCATTTCTTGACTCACGAGGAGGCTGAGTCTTTTCTTAATGACTGTCACAGTGGGGCTTGTGGTGGTCATCTATCCGGGCTTGCAACAACCCAAAAGATATTGTGAGCTGGTTATTTTTGGCTCTCTATTTTTCAATATTTTGTTGAAGAGGTCAAGAAGTGTCACCCTTTCTAGGTGTTTACGTGGAATATGCGCTCACATCCATCCCCTCTTCACCCGGTCATCACCATCAGTCCTTTCACCAAGTGGGGGGTATATTTTGTGGAATGCAACCCAACTTCGGTTGGGGGGCATCGACATACTATCGTGGTTGTAGACTACTTTACTAAGTGGGCAGAGGCCATGCCTACAATTAAATCTGATGGTAAGACTGCAACATTTTTCATGTTCAATCAACTTATATCCCGGTTCAGAATACCGAGTGACATTGTCAGTGATCATGGCATTCACTTTCAGAATGAAATGATGAAAGAGTTAGCATCAAAACTATGGTTTAAACATGGTCATTCTTCCCCTTAATATCTCTAGGAAAATGGACAAGTAGAGGCCATGAACAAGTCTCTCAAGACCATTTTGCAGAAAACTGTCATCCGGAGAAAATATTACTGGCATCTCATGCTTTACCCTACGTTGTGGGCATACCAAACTGCGGTTAAGACTTCCACCATTTTTTCTCCTTTTTAGTTAGTACACGGTGTGGAGTCGATCCTTCCTATTGAATGCGAGATCCCTTCTCTTAGACTGGCATTTAAGCTCCTACCTAACACTTTTGATCTCGAATAATGCCTCGTACACCCAAAGAGCCTAGATGAGCAATGTCGAGATGCCTCTACAGCTATTGAAGCAAATAAACAACGTGTCAAGGTCCAGTATGATAAGTCTTTCTGTCCTTGACAATACGCTGAGGGTGACTTGTTCCTCTTGTATGACCAAGCTAGAGAACCACTAGGGGCAGGAAATTTCAACCCCATGTGGCATAGTCCTTATATTGTGTGACGTGTCTTAGAAAAAGCATCCTACGAATTAGAAGATTATGAAGGGAATATGTTGGTTGGGCCCAAAAATGGGCTCTACTTGAAAATATATTACACTTGAGCCCCCAAGCTTGGGCGTAACTCTTTGTATACTAGTGTATCTTAGTTTATATATCTTTTCCTTTGTGTCATCGACTTACTTATCGAGTTTTCCCTTGGTTGGAAAATGTCAATGGAGTATTCAGTTTACTTAGGATTCGTTGATGGTGCTAGTTGTCATACACGGAACTTGGCTTTCGTCACTTGGGTTGTTTACTCACTCGAGGGTCAACTAGTTTCTTCATGTGGAATTTGTCTAGGGCCATCAATGAATAATGTGGTCAAATATAGCATCATTATATAGCTTTTATACGATGCCATTTTACATGGTATTCATTCTTTAGAATTTTTCCTAGATTCCTAGTTAGTAGTATGTCAATAGAATGACATTTATTGTGTGCGAGACCCTACTCTACTCCGATGATTCCTACAGGTACGACTTTTGGAATGACATTTTGATTTTATTACTTATAATTACACACCTAGAAGTTCTAATTATGCATCCGATGCATATGCTAATTATGTTTTAGATTGACATTTTTCACATAACTAAAGTAAAGAAAACACATTCACCAATGTACACATTTTAATGTATAAGTAAAGTCGAAGATCAATGTTTTTTTATATTTCATCTCTCCAAAAAATGATGTCATAGTACAAAATTGGGGCTCACACCCTCAAAATACATATATGGCCAATAGATACAATGACCATGGAATATACGCCTTTTGTGTCGAATGTGTATCATGCCAACATACGATGATGTTTGCGAGACGTCGGAAGATTCACACCCATGCAGGGGGCACACCCACCACTTGTCGTTGCATAGCCTCTGGCAGATCCTCTACCTGAACCATAGGAAACATTTGCATCAAACAAGACAGGTTCCCTTGCAAATTTTGAATCCATCTGGTCGTCGCGGACCCACATCTGCACAACAAAGTAATTGTCGATACTAGTCACGATCCAAAAACATTTTTTTTATTAATCTCTTTGAAAAAACATAAAAAAATGAAATGTATAAAAATTTCTTTACCTATATCACGATAGGCGGAACCTGTTGGCAATGGCATGTCTGGATCTTCTCTATAGTCGATCCCTGCATAAGGATATTCATCTAGGTCTATCACCTACCGACACCACTAGAAGAAGAACACATCGTTGTAGGGGTTTGGCACCCTACCACCTCCCAACCGCCTCATCACTTCTATCCACCATGACATGGCTAGATCACATGGTCTATGTGGAGTGATCTCAACTCTAGGGCTTAGTCCTAGAACCTTCTCAAAAAAAAAACTACACAAGATAGATATGAACCTGAAGTTTCTCTTCCTAACTTTTTTTAAGTCTTTCATATGGCTCTTCATGTTAGCTAGTAGTGAGGTGCACCAATCATACATTGTGGGTCATAAGCACTCCATGGAGTAGAAAATTAGTGGCCTTGATTCCTGGTGCAATGAGACATCCCATGATCCGTGTAAGAATGAGAACGATGATATTTAAACTCAGGTTGTTGATCTCCCTAATGGGGAGTTGGCTCCCTACCTTTTATGTGCCTACAACACAGTGAGTGGTGATGTAGTCCTCTATGTTCATGGCACTCCCATCTCCCCGGGATTTGAGGTTAACCACCTCACCCTGACGTGACAATCCTGTAAGGAAATAGATATCCTATAGTTCAATTTTCAATGGTTTCCCATCGAGGTTGAAGGCCTCTATATCTGAATCCCAAAAGTTCACCAGCTTTTCGACTAGCCTCACTTGAGCCCTCATCCCTTTGAGAGCCCAAAACTTATAAAGCCCACATATTTTTAGCGTTAATTGGGCCCCTGGATCTCTTTCCATGGAAGCATTAACTTCCTCATGCTCTCTTTCTCTCCATTCAAGTATCATCCTGCAAGAATAAACCCAATTTTGGAGTCAATACCGTTTAAAAAACCAATTTGCGGACTTGTACACGGGTTGTTGTAGTAACATTCATGTGTAGTGCTGCATATATGCGGGTAGGATTTACCTTGCCCACGTACATATCTCCATGTATGCGAATCGATGAACTACAACCCACATATACCCTAATTTCTAAATTATGCCTTAAAAAAACTCAAAAAATTGGAACTAATTTAAAATTCTAAACCACTAGAAAAGAAGAGGGGGGAAATAGTACTTACTTGGTCCAGATAGTTGTCAATCTCATCGCTCGTAGCTCCTGCAATCGACACTTGAAGGTCATGGGAAATTTAGTCCAAAATGCACTATTTGGGTAAAAATGTGAAATGGTATCGTAAAATTGGTTATTTTTAGTATTTATATAAAAACAAATTACCCACTTTACATAGTTTTTGCTAATATTTTGGCCTAGTGATCTAATAGTGCAATGGAAGGAGTTGGTTTTGGTGGTTTTGTCCAGGTATTTTTGCAGTTTCTAGTGCCATTTTTCGCCCGTTCGTGACTTTGGTAGGTATATTTTCTTTGACCATCATATAGGATAGGTCCTCACTCTACCTTGCATTATTGCATTATCTTATGACTGTGATTCATATGCCTTAGGTACGGACCCATTTATTAGCGACACAAAAACTTCTTACTGCTACTAGAAGTGTTGTTATTGAATGGTAGAGACTTACCAAACATGGGTACCCTAGTTAGAACATTTGTGCCACCTGGTGCCCATGCAGAGATTATTCCATAAAGACCGGGAGTCCCTTATAGTTCCAATATGAATTTGCGTTTGAGCCTCATATTCTTACTCATAATCATGTTGACCTATACCTATGGGACTCCCATCGAATCTTGTTTAAGCTCTTTTCTGACTCTCTCAAAAAGAGAAAATATTTTCGAGTGAACTTGTCTCTTTCACACTCGTAAATTGGATCTGAAAATAGTTCTCTTGGGTATTGTTTTATACTTTTTCATGCCTATGGGACTAAATTCATGAAAAAGGACATTCTTTGGAGTTAAGTTGTAATTGCATATCCTTCTCTTTCTTGCAGTATTGAGCCTATTTCTGGTTCCCGTTTTCACATTATAATCCTATTATCTCAGTAGTTTGCATCATCATCCAAGAAGAGCCTTTTTTATATCCTTTGCAGCTTGACACCTTGTACCCTACGAGGAAACATTCCCTCGAGTGTCCATGTCTTGTATGCACCTCCTTGCATTGAGCATAGGTATGTTCCACTATTGGAACTAGTTTCTTACTCACAACACTCGTTTCCTCCTCTGTATCATAGCATTCATTTGTCTATGAAAAAAGAAAAAAAGACAGATGAGAAAGGAATATTATCTTGTGTTGGTAGCAGTCGTCTCTCCTTTGAACAAAGCAAAAAAAATTGAGTCCACTTTTCATCCAAAGTTTTGGTTTAGCATGATCTTAGGAAGATGAGCTCGTTACTTAGAGTTTACTCCTCCGACTGGTTACTCTTCCAGTCCCTATGGAGAGTTTGAATGATGCCTCCTACATAAAAAAGTTTCATCATTGATTATATGCTTCCAAAGTCCTCCATATGTATCATGCTCTTATTCAAAGGATGTCCATAAGCTTGTGTCGGCCATTTCTCAGAACCCTTGACTTTGCATGTCATCCATACCCACAGTGTGTCTCATAATTACATGAATTTGTAGTCCTACCATGCACCCTGGTCCTACTTTCCTTATGGGTAGGTAACCTTGAACCCAACAGTCGACATCTCCTCATTGGTTGTTGATTGGGGGGTTTCCCTTGTGTTCAATATCAAGAAATATATTCACACATTGGGATTCATGCAGTGTCTTCAATTCCATTAACCTTATTGGTGGTTTCCTCACCTTTGTTAGAAATTTTCATTATTGGTTGTTATTTAGAGGGTCTTTTTCATGCACTACTTGCATCTAGTGCATGTGAAATACACACAAGGTCATTGGTTCGTGAACATGTTCTTTGTCTGAGTTCCTCTAAATCATCAAGCTATTGCTTTATACCTCGTGTTGATTGATGAGAGATGCCTTAATTCTCTCCTTTCAGTGGGTCTCCTTCCATCGAATTCAGCTCATCTATTATGGAAACGAGTCCTAGAGTCCTATAAGTACCTAGAGGCTTGCAATCATCAATGGTAGGTTCTCTCGCCATCGATAGTTGGGAATACATCAGTGTCTTCTGATCGATGGATTATTCAAGTGTTCGAACTCAACACCTTTACATGTAATATTGTACTCGGTGCCTTGATACCTACTTTCATTATTGGTAGGTTGTCTTACATTTGTTAATGGTATACTTTAATGATCGGTAATTAAATGAAGTCTCATTGTGTTTGACCTCAACTCCTGTATTCACACGATGTAGACTTTCACCTTTGGCGGATCATGTAGAAGACTTGAAGACATCAGTTCATAGTCACAACTTTCTTGAGTTGTTGCTATCATTCATTTGACCAGTACCTATGTAACTTTAGTGATCATGGGAGATCATATTTTACTCTATTGTATACATATATCTTCATATTGATTTTGAGATTGGTTTTCACTGGGCCTTGTTCATGACTATGATATCCTATGCCATGTATCTACCTTTGTATTTCCTATTCATGGCCATGAACAATTGTTTGGTATATTTCAACATGGATCTGCAATGTAATTCAAATTGGCAGTGATGTGTACAAAGTCATTATGGATTGTAATATTCGCATGAGAAACTAGTTCTTCCAGTTGGGTATCCATTACTCCACTTCTGGGAATTATAATGTATTTTGGCCATCGCAGATACTCCTCTGACCTCACACATTAGGGGGAATCTGTTATAGCAATATTTTCCTCACCCCATGCAACTTTCTCATAAGGAATTTTCCATTTCCCTATGCATACTTGAAGTCCCTTTTTGCACTTCCCATAACTAAAAATAATATTTTCCACATATACACACCCTATCAACTATACAACATGTGTATATACAGGTTGCACCACTACAACCTGCATACATCGAGCTTGGTGATAAAAAATTAAAACTTGTATCGAGTTTCCATGTCACGTCATGAGATCCATGATCCTTGACCTTCCATATACTGGAAACATTATGACTCGGCCCTTCAGTTCCATTTGAAGGATATAAATGGGCCATATACAAACCATGGAAGAGGGAGAAATAATTCATCTTTGAGAGAAAAGTTACTCTGGAGAAATTATTCACTTCATATTGAGTCTGCATCCCTCTTTCCTTTTAAGTCTAAACACATTGTTCAACCCCCAAGCTCTTCCCTCTTTGATGGAGAACCTCATTGTCTCTCTTATATGAGCTTGCCTTTGGTGGAGGATTGAAGTGGTGGAGGCCCAGCTAGAGGGGACTTAGTTTCTCAGTTTTGAGACATGTCGACACAAAATTTTGTCATTCATACACTTTTGTTGATCATATTTTAATAGAAATACTCTTTTCTCGTCTAATTAATGTCTTGCAAATATTTGAATTGTTATTCCATGGGAATATTTGTTATGAATATTGATGGATTATGCTATTATATGTGATAAATTTATATATTATCACCATATTCTTGCATATCTTGGTTGTTGAGGACAAGTTGCAGGTATATAGCTTTGAGTCGAGTGCTCAACGGTGGTCTTCTTCGAGCATCCAAACGAGGTAGGATCTTTACCTTGTCTTGTTAGCATATTTGTTTATATAGCATACTTGAGATCATAATTGATTTCTGCAGTCATTCCATCTGTTGTGGTTTACCCCATGCCATAGAGTGATTTTCATCATAACAATATGATGCAATTAACCCACCTAATTATAGACGACACTTTCGTGGTCATGGTTAGTCATAAAATGGATAAGGCGCAAAACGTGCATGTTGATATGGTATGTGTAATTAAATTGTTGACGACACAAATAGACCTAATTACAACTGCAACATAATGTATATTAAGCAAGGTGGGATATCAAGCATTAGTTATATAGTCAGGAATGTAAAGCTTAATCATTGGAAATTATAGGAACCCGACTGATGGGCACAATGATATGGGTCTAAGATGAAGGAGAATAGGAGAGGCCTCAAGATGAAGGCGTCTAGTTTAAAAGGTTTGTGTCATCAAGGGAATGAATATCATTGTCAATAAACTTAGCATCGATGAGGGGTCGACATATTTCTGCTAGCATACCGAAGAAAGGAGGGGGGGATTTTCCAACAAGCAGTGTATCAGAAAGAGAGAGATGAACCTCGTTGATACACTGTGTATCGACAAGAAAGAAAGGAACCTTTCCAATATGTGATGTATCAAAAAATATGGGGGCATATATGTCGATGTATATCAATAGTCGGAAGAAGATGAAGCATCAATGTACCAATGTTCAAGGATCGATGCATGTATAAGTGGTCAAGGATTGATGGGTGTATCATTGGTTGATGAAAGATCGAGCGTTGATACAATATTGAGTTGTTGGTTCATCTTGCATATTGTTGAAGAAAACGCAAGTCTCGGATATGGGAAGTATCGGTGGATGAAGAAGGATGTTTGTCAATACAAGTTGTATCAAATAGGGAAAGAGGACACTCACTGATACTTAGTGTATCAAAGAAGGAAAGAGGAATCTCTCCATATACATTGTATCGGTGGGGAACAGTCTTCTTTAAAATCGTTGAAATGGTAAATTATATAGAGTGAGAAGAGTGACTTGGTATTTTTCATTTGCATGAGAGATTCTAAGAAGATTTTCAGTAGGAAAGTTTATTAGGGGGCTCAGTTTCTTCTCTTAGAGTAATGGTGAGTAGAAGAAATTAAGGAAGGTGTTGTGCAGGCACAACACTTGCATGTGTAGGTTGATCCTTCTTTATATAAATACTTCTCAATGAGGATGTCTCATGTAACTTTCAAATGCGAAGTTGTAATTTTAAATCAAAATCCTCATTAAGAAAGAAATTGAAGGTATGGATTCCTTCCTTATATGGATTCCTATGAACCCAACATTATGGATTGTCCATCATGTGAAAAGTACATCAATATCTCGCATAATCATTGTTCATTATTCGATTTGGAATGGATCGAGTCAGAAACAAGTCACATGGAAACCATTACAGTTAGACCTAACTAGCAAGCTTTGTTAGCAGTAAAAACCATGAAGGCCGAGTTTTATTTAAACTTGAGGAGCTTGGGAAAGAAGGGGAGGCATAGTGGTAGCTATGTAGGAAACATTGGTAGTTTGTACTCTTGATTGAGCAAGGAGGAGATAGTAGAAAGCTAGAGGTAGGAAAAAGGCTACATTCATAGGAGGATGAAACATAGGACAAAGGTAGTAGAACCTTGCTACCAACATTAGGGTGCGAGAAGGTTATATTTCTTTATTAACTAATTTGTATAATACCATTCTCTCCATTAATATGATCTTGGAGTTTTTTAAACTCATAAAGGTTTTTCTCCAGTTATGAATCCATGTGTATTATGTGTGGTATCAACGCAATTTTTATTGTTCATATTGCAACGTCTTTGGTTAATATTTAACACATTTTTGTAATCAAACACAATATTAGCATCCATAATGAAACAAGAACACCATTTTATCTACAATAATTTCATATTTCAAGTTTGAATTTCATATACAGGATTTTCATTACATTCCTAGTAGTAATCTTTTGAAGTAATATGTTCTAAATTAGGAAGCATGCGTATTAGAGTTTTTTGGATTTTCGTCATTACCTAATCTGTATAATATCATTCTCTCCATTAATATGATCTTGGAGTTTTTCAAACCCATAAAGGTTTTTCTCTAGTTATGAATCCTATGAAACCGTGTGTATTCTTCATGGTGTCAACTTCATTATGAAAAGTAGCAAATAACACAGAATTAAAATTAAGGATGACTTATTCATCGGTAGTAATGTGGAATTGGGGACAGAGCTTGGTAAAGAGATTAATATGGTGTTGGATGGTTTGACCTAAATCTTGGTGTGATTGTAACCATCAACATACCAAATACCACAAATACCCAAGAGGGTAAAAATGCCTTTGAAGGGCTTGGAAAAAAGCATCCCAGGTGGTAATGTTGATCCAGATTATTTTTGGAATGAAATGAAAGAAGAGATATTAAAATGAATCACACATAAATATTACCAGAAACATATAAATACAGTAATAATGATTTCTATTAATGAAATAAATGTACAGAGACTATAAAAATACAGAGTGAAAGACTCACTAGAATGGTGGCATCTTATCTCTGAGAAGAGATGTGATGACTATGCTCATTCGAAAAAAGATGAGTACAATGAGGCTCTGAAGGAATTTTTATAATAAACATGAATGCCAAAACCCTAGACATCCAAAAACCTAACCCTAGGAGATGAAGCGCC
>CBVK0100545389.1:0-10267 GCA_900067695.1 Picea abies
CAATAAAACCCCTCAATATCTCCTGAACTCTCTGTCACCCCTATCTGGCTACTCTAGTAGGCATAGCACTCTGTAAAGTTATAATGTCCCAAAATGGGGACATTGCAGATTCTCATAGAAGATGCCATGAATCAAAAATATAATCTTCTAGTGAATCCCATGCATCCGAAGATTCATCAAGCAGCCCTTAATCTTCTGCAAGTAGCCATAGAAGAAAGAGGCGCCATAGAGACAGCTTGAAGGAAGAGTTTCGCAACATGAAACCACCCACATTTGATGGTGAAACCAAATCTGGACAAGAAGTCAAGGCATGGTTTTTGGGCATGAGGAGATACTTTAGGCTTCATAATTACTCCAAGAACACGAAATCTAGAGTTGGCTATTTATAATTTAACTGGAAAAGCATCTCTATGATGGGAAAATCATAGCCATGTGAACAAATTTAATGACAGAAAATATGTGGAAGCAATTCAAAAGCTATTTTGAGCAGAAATACCTTTCCAAGCATTATTACCAAAAGAAATTACATGGATTTCAGGATCTCAAGGAAGGGCAGAGGTCCATCAATGATTGTGAAAGAAAGTCCATGGAACTGCTAACATATGTTAAGTTTATCAAGAAAGAGAAGCATAAGATAATTTACTTCTCGTGTGTCCTAAATCCTGATTATGAAGATACAGTTGAAATTACTGAACCTCAAACACTTGAGAAAGCAATTCAGAGAGCCAAAATTTGTGAAGGGCGGGAAAAATGTAAGCAAGAATCTCAGAACACCTGGAGGGACAAACAAATAGAAAAGATGGACAGAGAAAGGATTTAGACCACCAGTCTTTAAAAATATCCAAATTCTTTCCAGGGAAATCAACCAAGTCAAAATGGTAAAACAACGGCACAAACAACAAAAACAGGAGAAAAGATTTTGTTTGCATGTTGGATTTGCAGAGGAGATCATGTGCAAAGAGATTACCCACATTGGAATAACAAAAGCAAAGTTATCCTCAATGTCCAAGAGGTTACAACAGTGAATGATGTGACAAGCACCATACCTAGAATCTATGTGGCAGTGAAAGACCACCAGGCTGATCATCAATCTGTTGTAATTGAAGTTGACCGTAAGATCACAAAGCAAGTTGTTTCAAGATCGTTGATCTAGTCCTACTTGTATTAGTAATAAAATTGTTGAAAATTGTTTGGTTAAGTGGAGTAATGGCTACTGCAGTTAACCCCCAAAACAAAGAGGAAGGTAAATGAGATGGTAGAGAGTTGCCCACTAGAACTGAATGGACTCTCTTCTCATGTAAATTTGAATATCTTTCCTCTTGAATCATATGATGTTATCCTTGGAATGGATAGATTAGAATAACATCATGTAGTGCTTGATTGCTACAATAAAACCTGAGTGTATTGATCGCGAAGGAAACCCCGAAACAGTGAACGGTATTCCCAGGCCAATCTTTACAAGACAGATTTCAGCCTTATAGTTGAAGAAAAGTGCTTAAGAAAGAAGTGTTGGTTGTATGCAGCCTATGTGTTGGAGCCAATGAAAGAAAAGGGTCCCAAGGTGGGCGATTTTCCAGTTTTGCAAGAATTTAAGGTTGTATTTCCAAATAAAATACCTAGACTCCCTCCAAAGAAAGACAATGATTTATCAATTGACCTTGTGCCTAGAGTTTCACCTATGTCTAAAACTTCCTACTGAATGAGTCCTCCAGAATTAGAAGTGTTGAAAATGCAATTGTAAGAATCATTGGACAATGGATATATTCATCCAAGTGTCTTACCATGGGGACCACCAGTCTTGTTTGTAAAAAAGAAAGATGGGGTACTCAAGTTGTGTATTGATTATAGACAACTAAATAAGGTCACCATCCACAACAAATACCCTCTACCTAGGATAGATGATTTACTTGATCAGTTGAGAGAAGCACAAATCTTCTCAAAGATTGATTTGAGGTCGAGTTATCACCAAGTCAATATCAAAGAAAAGGACATTCAAAAGACGGCATTTAAGACAAGGTATGGACACTATGAGTTTGTGGTGGTGACCTTTGGCTTGACAAATGCCCCAGCTACATTTATGGTTCTCATGAATAGTGTCTTTCGCTGGGATTTAGATAAAGTTGTGATTGTCTTCCTTGATGGCATTCTAATTTACTCTAAATCTAAGGAAGAGCATGAAGAACACTTGCACCTAGTTCTACAAATATTGTGGGAACATCAGCAATATGTAAAACTAAGCAAGTATGCTCTTTATCAAAAGCAGATTCAATATTTGGGACATACTTTTCTGTGAAAGGAATAGCAGTGGATGCCAAGAAGATTGAAGCTATAATGGAATGGCCCTCTCCCAGAAATGTCTTGTATCTAACCTCATTTATGGGTCTTGCTAGTTACTATAGAAGATTCATAAGAGGATTTCCCAAAATTGCATAACTAATCACCCCTCTTCAGAAGGGAAAAACGTTTGAATGGACGCTGCAGTGGGACGATAGTTTCTAGCTGCCAAAGAAACCTCTGACCAGTGCATCAATCCTGAAAATAAAAAATGAAGACTTTGCTGTATGGACGAAACCTTGTATGGAAGGAATTGGTGGAATCATTACACAGAACGGTCATGTTATATGTTATGAGTCATGACTCTCCAAAGCTAAAGAAGCATGAGTAAAACTATGCTAACATAACTTGGAACTTCTTGTCGCAATGCACGCTCTGAAAATGTGGAGGCACTACTTAATAGGCTGAGTATTTGAGTTGAGAACAGATCATAACAGTTTGAAACATTTATTTGAACCAAATTTGAATGCCAAACAGGCAAGATGGTTAGCATTTCTTTGTGACTTTGATTTTGAGTTCAAACACATAAAAGGAAAAGAAAACAAGTTTCTCGATGAACTCAAGAAAAGAATGCATGCAATGCATATATCAGCAATCAACATATGCAGATCTGATTTAAGGAGAAGAATTGTTGAAGCTCTTAAAGTCAAATGAACACTATATCCAAGTAAAGGACAGTTTGCAGCAGGAAAAATTACAGCAGAAATATGAGGGATATCAGCTAGCAGATTATGGTATTCTCATGTATAAAAAAGGAAGATATGTTCCTAAGTCTTTGAAGTTGAGAAAGATCATTCTACATGAGATACATAATGTGCCATATCATGGTCATCTAGGCTAGCAGAAAATAACTGCAATGATTAAAAAGCAACAACAGTAGCCTGGGATGAAGAGAGACATTGTTGAATACAATTCAGATGCATAAAATGTCAGCAAATTAAAATTGAACATCAACACCCAGCAGATTTACATCCTTTTTTGTTTCCAGAACAAAGATGGGAAGTGGTAACAATAGATTTGATCACTGGTTTGCCAAGGGCAGTGAGGCAGCATGATTCAATCATGGTAGTGTGTTGATAAATTAACTGAATCTGCCCATTTCATTCCAGTTCATTTAATAGATAATGTTGTTGAAATAGCATAAATATTTATGAAAAAGATGGTCACATCGCATGGGGTGCCCAAAGCAATCATTTCTGATAGAGACACAAAGTTCACTTTGAATTTTTGGAAGAGCTCCCAAGCATTAGGTACGAAACTAAATTTCAGCACAGCTTACCATCCACAATCTGATGGACAAACTGAAAGACTAAATCAAGTGTTTGAAGATATGCTTCACATGTATGTGATGGATAAACCCTCTACGTGGGAGGACTACCTTCAATTGGTAGAGTTTGCATATAGCAATGCTTATCCTGCATTCTTAGGAATGTGCCTATTCGAAGCTCTATATGGTCGAAGATGCATCAATCCTGTGAGTTAGAATAATCCAGCACATAGAATTGTATTTAGGCCAAAATTTCTCAAAGAAATGGAAGAACATTTTGCTAAAATTAGGAAAGCACTGAGGCAGACCAGGACAAACAGAAAATCTATTCTAATAAAAACAGAAAGCAGCAAGAATATAATGTTGGAGATTCAGTCAAACCAAAGAAGAGCTCAGTGAAGCTTGGGAGTGGTGCCAAGCTAGAGCCTAGCACCCAAATATTGCGGACCATTTAAAATCCTAGACAGGATAAGACTAATTACATACAGATTTGCCTTACCTGTTAACATTAGAGTTCGACCTCATAATGTTTTACCTGATTCTATGCTTAAGAAATATGTCCATGATCATGATTCATAACCATGTGATTGATTGAGCATTGATCCAAGTGGAACTAGAGGGAGAGTTCCAAACAGAGCCACTATGCATCCTCAATAGGGAAGTAACATTGATTTGAAATCAAGCCATCGGTCAAGTAAGGGTGCAATGCAAGCACTATGGACTAGATGAGGCAACATGGGAGCTAGAGGATGCCACGATGGAGGCCTATCCATCTCTGTTCTAATCCAGAGACCACACCGAAGCTGATTCTATTTCAAGGGGGAGGGGAATGTAATACCCTGATTTTGACCCCTGGATTACACCTGATCTAATTATGTAAATAAATAATGACATTGTTATTTGTCATGTGTTAAGCCATGTGGGCTAAGATATATCATATAATTGATGTAAATGATGTGAATACCCTATACAAGTTCCTAATGCAAAGCTAAAGGCCAAGGCCCAATTAGAGAATGATAAGTCTCAGACTTAGTGGCGTTTTCTAAGTTTTTTCCATAGTTTGGCATGTCAGGTCCCTAGTCTAACATGTCAAGTTATCGTATAACAAAAATTGAAAAACTATATAATGGAAGAAGATGCACATGGTAAAAATTGCTAGGAGCATAAGGAGGATATGAACAGAGAGAAGAAAATAGGGTGTGGCAAATGGGGAAGATGCATGAAGGGCTTGTGTTCCCGAGATTATCTTAACTAATGTAAGATCTCATTTCATCCTCCAACTATGTGAGATAGTGGGCTCTGCCTCTAACTCTGCCTGTGATATTATTTCCTTTCATCTTCTTTGTCCTCTTGCCATGCGCATCGTCCACCTTCTATGTGGAATTTTGAACTCTAACGCCATGACTTCTTCATCTACCAAAAATCTTCCTAATCTTCCTATTGTCATCACACGTTAACTTCTCCTTTGCTTTTATGGCCAACTAATACACTTCTTCGGCTGAACAAATTTTATGCAAGCGACTCTCATCTTGAACTACAAACTTCAAAGTTCAAACTATTCACATATACCTCAAAACATATTTNNNCAAAGTTCAAACTATTCACATATACCTCAAAACATATTAGTCTTCACATTCTTCATGTCCATTTCATATTGAGATTCTATAAAACTCTCCTATGTAATCCTACACGCTCTGCCCTTTTTGTCACAGATTTTGCAATGATCTAAATATAGTATTGTCGTAATCAATAGGCGAGGACTTTTTGTGCAACTCTACTACGATCTTGCTCCAACTCTTACTCTTCTCCTTACCCTTCCAAATTCACTCACACTGCAAAAATCCCACCATATTACAACATTTCCCTTCATCTTGGTACTTACTAACTTCATCCTTCAAGGGTCTTCCATTATTTCAAACTCAAAGTATCTCTCCATTTCATCGAACCAATCAATTAATTCTTCTACCTTCAAGCTTCCACCATAACAAAAAACTTTAGTTTTCTCTGCCCTCTTGTTCTTCAGCAACCTTAGCAACAATCTCATGGCATCTCCATCTTCAACTTCTTCTAGTTTTGATTCACTCTCTTCAGCCTCTTTAATCTCCAAATTTTCTATTATTCTCCTTAATGCCTTAAATTTTTTATTCTCTATCATTCTTTTTCCTCTTCTCACTACTTCTACTCCCACTTACAACCTCTTGTCGTATTCTATGAGTCTTCCCCTAACTTAGTTCTCTCTCCCACAGCTTATAAATTTTGCTCCGATACCAAATGGCATAGTCAAGGGCCCAACATGCCAGATTTTCCAAACTTCATCATGATTTCTATGCAACGTTTTACAATGGCGAGGTAGAACAACATTGCACTAGATAATTTCTATGCAACGTTTTACAATGGCGAGGTAGAACAACATTGCACTAGATAAGCACACCCACATTCAATCCCTCTCATAGCACAACAAAAATAGGTTATATGCAAGGACAAGTGATCTACTCATTCACATTACTCAAAATATAAAATGCATCTACAGAATACAACCTATGCCTCGGTGCTCTACTTGGTTTATAGTCAATTCATTACAACTCTATTGAATCTAATACATGACTGGCCAACTAATTGGCTATCTCACGAGACTAGTTACTTCTAATGCACTAGCTAACCAATCCTAATGGTTGTCCTCCCTTTTATTCATCCTCAAGTTGATTGTTGAACTCCCCACTACCTCTTCACATGGATCCATGTCACTTCAATGTCATCTTTTGACTCTTCAAATTCCCATAGGTGCTTCAAATCTATGCCTACCAATTCACCTTCCCTTTGTGACCTTTCATCTTCCTTGGCACACTATCGCTATCATGCATACTCGTTGCACTCACCATGCACGTTTCTCATCGCACTCTTAATGACATCATCATCCAACGTGCTCTTCTCAATCTATTCATCGCACTCTTAATGACATCATCATCCAACGTGCTCTTCTCAATCTATCACATGCTTTCTACTACGCGCTTCACCTTTACTCTTTTGCACTCGCACCTTATCAACTTGTCACTCTTATGCTTTGGTCACACTCATTCTTTGTGCTTCCTGACTTATCTTTTGGTATGCTCCTACATCAACATACTAGGTGCATCATTACCCTCAAAAGAATATGTCCCCATCTTAAGTAATAAGCCCAAACAAGGCCAAGACATCCCCTGGGATGTCTAAGATGTACATATCCTAACGTAACTTTTCGGTTTGGGGACATCCCCAAGGGAGGGAAATGACCATATTACACCTAAAATAAAAGAAAAAAATCCCACCTGAACCTAATCCCTTGAACACAACTATAAACCACAATTGAACTCAATTTTCAACCTTTTACACACTTTCTATGAGTGACCAACAATGCAGACAAAGAATTTAACTATTGATAGAGAGGGAAGCGTTTTCTTTAAGAGTGCCAATGTTTCACTCTTGTAGACAACATGGGCGATGAATCAGTTAGCCATGGTAAATGCTTCTCTTTCGCAGGCATCATTCCTCTCTTCTTAGTAGCAAATTTCACTTGTGGATAATATTTTTCTATTGTTCGTAATGTTTTGCAACTATGGACTATGATTTTCAACTTCAGGCAGAGTATTTCCCTTTTGACAATGAAGCATTTTTCAACAATAGCAAGCAATTTTCAACAATGAGAATATATGTGCATGTGTTTCTATATACAATATAACCATGTCCATACCTATATACTCTGCATTTTGGGGCTTGTTNCANGATAACCATGTCCATACCTATATACTCTGCATTTTGGGGCTTGATACCGAGTACTACATACCAATACTTGTGCCCCTTTTTAACTATGCTTCCTTGATATTATCACTGTGAGGTGTGTATTTGTACGAAGTCCTAAGCTTGTCAATAAAATTATAAATCGCGAGCCTACTTTCCAAAATAATACAAGGATATATTGAAGTCTATTGGGGGTAATTCGTGATAAAAGACACATAGCCAATTTATTATAGGCATTAGGGAAAAATTCTCAATACAATGGAAAAGATACAAACCATCTGACTAAAACAATACCTATAGCTATGCTGATAGAATGATTATTCATAGCTAAAAGGTAAGAATCTCCATAAAAATATGGTCCAAATGATACCGTAGAGAAAACGATCTCCCAAGTGCATGAAGTGTCAGAAACATACCTAGCATTGAAAATTCAAAAGATACCCCGAGCCTTGCACACTTATAATGGTTAGGCATTCATAGAGTGAAGCTTAATAGCCTATAGAGAGTTATTGTTGCTAGGCCTTGCAGATTGTACTCTTTTACAACTTGAAGTTTAACTCATCACTAGTAAGCCATGTGGTTTAGTCTCCAAGCCAACAGTAAATGTTAACACCTAATACCACATCGACTTAAGAGTTAGATTATGTGTACTTACTTAGATTATGTGTACTTGTAAACAAATCATATTGATTCATGTTGTTAATATCTTCTATCTTTGTAGAGTTATTACATGGAATATATGCTCTTTGTAGAGCTATTACATGGAATATATGTTGAGCAAGGATTATTGGATAATGTATGTCCATTGTCAACATGAGTGAGGTCAAGTTAAATCCTTGGGTTCTCTGGGTGGAGAACCATGTTCAAATCCCATAGAGACATGTGAGCATGTACTTTGTGAATAGGGTTCATAACTCCCCGTAGATCAGAAAAATCACTCACTAATACCAAGCAGATATAGTCATATAGCATGATCAAGATTCATAATTGATCCCAAAAGAATTTAAACATTGGATAGTGTACACTTATATAGCATGATCTAAATTCACGATTGATCCCAAGATAAGTTAAACATTAAACAACCTCAATTTCTAATAAATTTGCTACCAAGGAAGGCATTGTGCATCATTCCATTCACTGAAAAATGTTAAATTTTCCTATTTCTCAGTCACTGAGATTAATGCCAATAATTACTAAACTCAGAAATTTACTTTGCTGATACAAATTTCAGAATTATGCAATTAACTTACAACTGAGTAATAAACCATAAAAATGATAGCAAAAGCATACACAGAACCAAGCATAAAAATAGACAACACCAGAAATACCCTAGAAACCCCAATGTAGGGAAAACCAGCAAAGAGAGGCTTCTATTATGGGCTTTCAAGAGAATTTATAGCAGCAGAAAATCAGATTTCTTCAGCAAGTTTCCTCACTCCCTCAGCAAAAACAGCCCAACAAACTCGGCCTGCTTTTTCGGCCCAGTTTTTCAGCCCTCTGATGGTTGTTGTATGTGGCATGAGTTCGGTCTCCCTTTGTTGCAAAGTACGGCCCAAGTATGGCCTCTACTGGCTGCCCAAATCTGGCCTAGAACTCACTCTCTCTGCCTTAGTTGCTCCCTCTTCTTTTCTTGCCCAAGCACCCTCTTCCTCTTCTCACAAATGAGAATGTGTGCCCCTCTTACCCTCAGCCCTTCTATTTATCTCTCTAATTCACTTTTTCAAGATACTTCTAGAAGCCTCCAGAAATACACTTTTGTGAATTATTAATTTCTGAAAAGTGACTTTTTCAAAAATCAGAGTAAAAAGTCATTTAAGTGACTTTTTAATTTTTCCTAAGTTAAAACTTAAGATAAAATAAATAAAGTTGATCTGGGTATTTAATGTGTCTTAAAACTTAAGATAAAATAAATAAAGTTGATCTGGGTATTTAATGTGTCCATCAGCATGCCTAGGACACTTAGGCCCGCGCTGAGACACCTACCAAGCTACAAAACTAACACTCCCTCCTAGCGAGGGAGGTGTCTCCACCTGGATCAATCTTTGATCCCATCAAGTCTAATGTTGTTGTAGTTGCTCCCTCTGAACTGGAAGACATCCCAGTTACCTCCACTGCACTCTGATCTAATGTCCTGCTCGGCTCCTCCATCAATGTCAGGTCATACCAGCTGACAAATTTGGCAGTCTTGGATGAAGCCACTCGTCCACAAGAATTTTCCACTGACACTAATATCTGATCCAAGATCACCTTGGAACCCACTACAGGCTGTCCCAACACCCTGTACATCGTACCCTCTCTGATGCCAAGCCTCACTGTTGCATCCTGGGTATCCACTCCTTTTGCCCGTATGAGTACCTGTCCATCCTCGAACATCACTGCATACCCCATATCCTCTAGAGCTGCCACAGAGAGCAAATTAACCTTCAACTCTAGTACATACATCACCTTAGCCACCTCTAGAGATCCACCCGACTCTAGTTGGAATCTGAGCATCCAATCCCCTTCACTGCATGCATGGTGCTGACCCCACTACCCACATGCGAGTTTGAGGCCGTCTCTGAAACACTAAGGAACACCGACCTCATTCCCGTCATATGGCGAGATGATCCACTGTCCACGAACCATGCCCCACTGTCCTCCAACTCAGTCGATCCATTGCTGCTCAAAAGAGAGGCAACCAGAGAAAATTCATCCTCAAATTTCTTTGCAAACTCATCTATCTCAGTAGATGCTGAGGCTCCCATCTTTGCCTCCTTCTTCTTTTTGGGACATTGGCTGACATAGTGGCCAATCTTATGACATGCAAAGAATTTCACTTTGCCCATGTCTCTAAATCCTACCGCTCCATTGCTCTTCTTCGCATGAAGAGCCACATTCTCCTCCTCTTCACTC
>CBVK0100545396.1:0-11583 GCA_900067695.1 Picea abies
TCTTGAGAATATAGCAAAGGATTGTTGGGTTTTTCCCTTGTTTGAGAAGGATTTTCCCATGATACTTCTTGTGTTCTTGTGCATGGTTATTCTTCTTGTGATATTGGTTATTGAAACACTTGTGTATGGCGTTGTTGCATTTGTTTATGGTTCAAGTACATGCTAAATGAAATAAGCCTCATGATTGAGCCTAACACATAGAGAAAATTCAACATGGGATCGGAAAAGATTTCTTGAAGAACCATTGCACAAGTTTTCAAGCCAGTCGTCACCTCCTAGTTGTAGAAAAGTACAACCCTCTAGGGTTTCCAGAAAAAGGTATGACCCTCTCCTTTTTTTCTTATTTTAGTACCCTACATTGAAACGTTGGGGATACTTTTGGAATAGGAGTGTACGACCTCTTTCAGTGCATCTCTAGACACTCTCAGATTTCATTTCTAGAAATTTCATATTTTTGGCCCTAGGGTTTCAAGGGTTCAACAATTTTCTACGGAAATTTTAGTTCTAGGGTTTCTACAGCTCACCAATGTTATTGTGACCCTATAAAGGCTTATTGTTGGAAATCATAAGTCCAATGAAACCTAAGGTTTCTATCATATCCTAGTCGTTAGGTTTCCTATCCTAGTTGCTAACCTAGTTGCTAAGGGTTTGTGGAAGAATCTACAAACCATGAGGAACAGAACCTTGTTGGAAGATAGGCTTGATGGATCAAGCAACTTCAGTTCCTAGAAGTCAAGACTATATATTACCCTCGAAGAGGATGACCTTTTGAGTGTGATACAAAATACTCTACTAGAAACAACTACCGATGAAGAGAAGGAAGAATTGAAGGAAGATGACGTCAAGGCAAGGAAGACAATCATATATTCAGTAAGAGATCATCTCCTACCTTGTATTACCAACCTGAATAAAACTTAAGAGATGTATGAATCATTGAATAATATGTTAGATAGTAACAACACCCTCAGAGATCTTACATTGAAGGGCCAGCTTCAAAATATCAAGATGACAAAAGCACACATCGTTTCTACCTTCCTCATAAAGAATTCAGAGATCAGAGATCAGTTGGGTTCCATTGAAGAAACTATATCAGATAGAGAACTTGTCTTGACCACTCTTAATGCTCTTCTAAAACAGTGGGAACCATTTCTTGAAAGTATCAGTGGTAGAGAAAAACTACCTAATTTTGATTATCTATGGAGAAACTGTACCCAAGAGGAAATCAGACTTATATCCAGAGGAATGCAAGACTCCCCTCATGATGAAAATCATGCTCTTGCTTTTCATACAAAGAAAGGAAAAAGAATAAATAGAAGAAGTTTCAACAAAGCATTCAAAGACAAGAAGACTTCATCATCTTCAGGTCATGAACATAGAAAAGACAAATCAAAGATTCAGTGTTTCAGATGTGACAAGTATGGACATGTTGCGAGAGATTGTCCTACCAGGAATAAAGGATTACAACTTACCTCCACTGTTGATGTTGATCCAAATCCACATCAGAGAGATGAAGACATAAAATATGAAGCCTTCTTCTTCATATTAGTACTTTGAGGTATGGTTCCTACAGATAGTGATATTTGGTTAATTGACAGTGGTACCTCCAGGCACATGACTAGATATATAGATCATCTGATAGACCTTGTTGAGAAAGAGTATATTCTACATGTTGTACTTGGAGATAATGCCAGATATAGTGTGAAAGGGGTTGGAACTTCTACATTCCAACTAGATTCTGACATACCCCTTCAGTTGAGTGAGTTACTATATGTACCTGGGATGAAAAGAAACCTTGTCTATGTTTTTGTGAGGTACTATATGTACCTGGGATGAAAAGAAACCTTGTCTATGTTTTTTCCTTAGAAGATAAAGGCTACAAGGTTACCTTATTTAAATGAAAAGGTTCTTGCATGGAACAAGAACTCACATATGAATTATTCCTAAGTGATTGGTGTTCAAGAAAACAACTTATACAGATTGATCATCCAACCAGTCCAGGCCCTGTTACATGATACTATCATTTTGAGCGAGCTATGCAATGGGATACTTGCTCGTATCCATTATAGAGCCCTTCATGCTCTGGAGAAGATGGTAACAAGCCTCCCAGAGATACATGTTTAGCATGATGGTGTTTGTAGAGGTTCTCTTAGAAAGAATGTCAAGGGGTCCTTGAGCAATGACAATAGATCCAAGGGGATCTTGGACTTGATAATAGGATGCTTGCTCATATCCATTATAGAGCCCTTCACGCTCTGGGGAAGATGGTAACAAGCCTCCTAGAGATACATGTTTAGCATGATGGTGTTTGTCGAGGTTGTTCTCTTAGAAAGAATGTCAAGGGGTCCTTGAGCAATGACAACAGATCCAAGGGGATCTTAGACTTGATACATTCAGTGTGTGCGTACCCATGACTGTTGCTTCCTTGAATGGATATTTGTACTATGTGCTCTTCATCAATGATCACTCTCGGAAGACATGGATTTACTTCTTGAATACCAAGGATGGAATCCTTGAGAGATTTCAAGAATTTAAATCTCAGGTTGAGAACCTGACGCTCTTCCGATCTCACGAAGACATGGATTTACTTCTTGAATACCAAGGATGGAATCCTTGAGAGATTTCAAGAATTTAAATCTCAGGTTGAGAACCTGACCGGGAGGAGGATCAAGGTGTTGAGATCAGATAATGGAGGAGATTATACCTCCATGGATTTCATTGATTTATGTATTGAGGAAGGGATCAATAGGGAGCACACCATTCCTTATAAACTTTAGCAAAACGGGGTTCCAGAGAGGAATAACATAACCATTATTGAGGCAACCAAAGAAATGATACATGATCAAAATCTACCTATGATTATGTGGGCATAAGCATCAATGTCAACAGTGTATGTTTAGAACAAGAGTCCTCATCAGATTTTGGAGAACATGACTCCCGAAGAAGCCTTCACCAGAGTGAAGCCTGAGGTTGGAAACTTCAAGATATTTGGGTGTCCAGTATACTTTCATATACCCAAGGAGAAGAGGACCAAGCTAGACCCTTTAGGCAGAAAGGGTACATTTGTCGGGTACAGTGAATCTTTGAAGGCATACCGGATCTACATCCTTGGTCAGAGACATATTGAGTAGCTCAGAGGGAGACATACATTGATCCAGTTGATCCAGTAGCTCTAGTTGATGTTCCTAGAGACATTGTAGTAGGACATAAAAGGCCTTTCTGGGCTTGACAGACTCTGCATGAGGCAGAGGGACATGTAGCTCCTCGAGGAACATTCTAAGAGAGAAAGAAACCACATATATTTTGAGATATATTTCATCCATGAGCCACATCATTGATATTTAGCCTTCTTGTCATGGAGAAGCAGTAGGTCAGCAGGTTTGGCAAGATTCCAAGACAGAAGAGTATCATTTCACCATGAAGAATTATGTGTGGTATATTGTTCTGAGACCGGAAGGGAAGTTTGTAGTGACTTCCAAGAGGATCTATAAGATCAAGCATGCAACTAATGGAAGTGTCAAGAATTAAAAAGAGATATTTTTGGCCAGAGGATTCTCTCAGGTGGAGGGAATTGATTATGAGGAGATATTTGCTTCTGTAGCTCGATACACTTCCATCTGTATGATCATTTCCCTAGCAACATCCATGGGTTGGAGACTACATCAGATGGATGTAAATATAGCTTTTCTCAATGGTGAGATTAAGGAAGAGGTTTACATCCAGCGGCCAGAAGGATTCGTGATACATGAGCAAAAATCTCATGTGTGCAGGTTGAAGAAAGCCTTGTATGGACTAAAACATGCACCTTGTGCTTGGTACGAGAAGATGGATGTATTTCTGATGAGTTTTGGCTTGAACAAGAATTTTTTTGATCCAAACCTATATTATCATATTTTTGGTGACAAGTGCCTTATTTTAGTCATGTATGTTGATGATTTATTCATCACCGGTTCAGAATGTATTATTATTGAATGCAAGCGTGCATTGAACTCTGAATTTGAGATGAAGGATCTAGGTATTGTTCAAAAACATAGGTATTCCAACAGAGGACGAACACCTTCAGTAACCACTCACCAACACACTGATGTTTTCACGTGGTAAAACCCCTACGGGGAAACATCCACAGCCCCAACCAACGTGACCACTTGGAGCAGTTTATTAATGCAAAAGAAAAATATTACATAGATATTTTACAAGAGAGTTTCTCACAATCAATCATTGGCAAATGACCCTCCATGCTCTTTTAATAGAGATCATGGACCAATCAGGTGTTAAGCCACAGATCAATGGTCGTTAAGATCGAGGAGAGTATGAACCACCAGATCACTTTATGTCGGGAACATATCGTGATCGTTGAATTTCCTAACTACAAATGCATAATAACGCATACTAAATAGACACACTAAGAAAAACACTTTTACCTAACGAAACATTATACCAAGTAGGTCTTAACTAACTCCTAAATGTCTAAATATCCTAACATCCCCCCTTAAGAACAAGTTGGGATAGGATTGAAGGATTTACAATGTTGACACAATAGGAGAAGGAAGGAGGCATTAGAGCCTATACCCCCTTAATGACAACTTCCGGAACTCCTAACATAGATCGAAGTTTGGAAAACTTCACTTCTATAAGAGACTTTGTCAAAATGTCTACAACTTGATCTTCTGTAGGGAAAAAGAGCACTTCAATAACTTGATCATGAATGAGCTTTCTGATGAAGTGCATGTGTAGCTCGATGTGCTTGTTGCGTTGATGTTGAATTGGGTCTTTGGTGAGCTTGATGGCACTCTTATTGTTGCACCAAAGGCTGGTCGGATGTTGCTGCTCGAATCCAAACTCTGAAAGGATCTGTTGAAGCCATGAGGCTTCCTGACTTGCATTTACTGCTGCTCGATACTCTGCTTCTGCTGAAGAAAGTGCAATAGCATGTTGTTTCTTATAGGCCCAAGTGACATGTATTGAACCAAGGCTGAAAATATGACCTGCAGTAGAATTCCAATCATCAGGGTCACTGACCCAATTTGAATCAGTGAAACTGGCCAATAAAGGAGTCCCCCCTGAACTGTAATGTATTATGAATTGAACTGTACCATAGACATAGCGAAGTATCCTTTTAGATTCTTTCCAATGTCTTTCATGGGGTGTTTTCATATAGCGTTCAACAAGACCAACATCAAAGGAAAGATCAGGACGGGTATGATTCAAGTATAAGAGGCTACCAACTAAATGACGGTACAGGGTGGCATCAAATTCAGGAGAAGTACAGGTGGCAGTAAGCTTGACTCCAAATTGGAAAGGAGAAGGGGCTGGTTTACAATCATCCATGTGAAAGCGACGAAGAAGGTCACAAGCATACTTAGACTAGGAAATAAAAATTCCGGCATTGGTTTGCAAAACTTGGAGGCCAAGGAAATAGTGCAAAAAGCCTAAGTATGCCATTTCAAATTTCTTCTTAAGGCTGGTTTTCACATGGTTTAAATGTTTTGAGTCACTACCAGAAAGTAGGAAGTCATATCCTAATCCTTGTCCTTTATGTTGATGACCTGATCAAAGATCAACACACTGATGTTTTCACGTGGTAAAACCCCTACAGAGAAACATCCACGGCCCCAACCAACATGGCCACTTGGAGCAGTTTATTAATGCAAAAGAAAAATATTACAAAGAGATTTTACAAGAGAGTTTCTCACAATCAATCATCAGCAAATGACCCTCCATGCTCTTTAAATAGAGATCATGGACCAATCAGGTGTTAAGCCACGGATCAATGGTCGTTAAGATCGAGGAGAGTATGAACTGTCGGATCACTCTATGTCGAGAACATATCGTGACCGTTGGATTTCCTAACTACAAATGCATACTAATGCATACTAAAGAAACACACTAAGAAACACACTTTTACCTAACGACACAGTAGACCAACCAGATCTTAACTAACTCCTAAGTGTCTAAATATCCTAACAGGTATGATGCACTACTTCTTGGGACTAGAAGTATGGTAGAGGACTGATGAGAATTTCCTGAGCCAAGGAAAATATATAGTGGATATATTAAAGAAATTTGGTATGACAGACTGCAAATCCATGCCTACACTAATGGTGATCGATCTAAAGAAAATGAACGAGGCTTCTACTTATTTAGAAGAGATTGATCCACACCTTTATCGACAAATGATTGGATCATTGATGTATTTGGTTAACACTAGACATGATATATGCTATGCAGTGAATGTACTTAGTTAGTTCATGAGTCAGCTGAGACAGACTCACTGGATAGCAGTGAAGCATATATCTATAAGGTACAGTTGGAAATGGCCTAAGATATGCCTCTGGTGTAGACATGAGATTGCAAGGATATGCTGATGCAAATTGGGAAGGAAGCACAGTGGACTGGAAGAGCACTTTTGGTTGTTGTTTTACTTTGGGATATGCCATGGTTTCCTGGTGCAGCAGGAAATAGAGCTCTATGGCCTTGAGTACCGCATAAGCAGAGTATATAGCATTAAGTGTGGCAGTTTGTGAAGCAATGTGGCTTTGCAAGCTCCATGCAAATTTATTTGGTCATGAGATGGATTCCACTATTATCCATTGAGATAACCAGAGCTGTGTGAAGCTCTCAGAGAATCTTGTGTTTCACTATAAATAGAAACACATTGAGATCAAATACCATTATATCAAAGATATGGTGCAAAGGAAAGTAGTACATGTGCAGTATCTTTATACACATGAGAAGATTGCATATGTCTTCACCAAACCACTTGCCAGGATGAAATTCGAGTACTTCCGTGAGAGACTTGGCCTGGTGGAGAATGCCTCCCTAGCTGAGAGGGAGTGTTGATGATTGCAGCTTCATGAGACATCCTCCTAATCGTTATCCTCTAGACTGAGTTGAGACATCTGTGAGTGAGAGCCCAAGTGTTGGGTGTGCCCATGTGATGGGTGTGCGTCAGAATCTGGACTGAGTTGTTATGGCATGTGGTCTCTTTCTTTGTACTCCTCTGGATTGTGTTGAGTTAGCTTGAGATGGTCTCTTGCCTTGTACACCTGTGGACTTAGTTGAGATAGAGATCTGTTGAGTATGACATCCCTGTGGCTGAGCACTAGTGGACATGTGGATCCCTTGCTATATTTTATGAGTGTAATATTTACTTGTAACCCTAATTGTGATGTAAAGGGTACAAGTTGGCCCCACCATATGTGAAAGATAATTAATATTTATGTAATGATTAACTATATTACTGAGTTATTAAGGTCGGATCTATTGTGCCAAGAGACATACCTATTGTTGTGTCTAGTCTTATATAAATAGAGGTGAATCCCCATCGAGTATTACACACACTCTCACTTGTCATCTTAAAAGCTAGTTGAGGGCTTCAAAAGAGTTGGTGTTTGAGTTCCAGTCCACCATTGTTGTTGGGTTTTTTCCGTGCTTGTCTTTTATGGTTTTGAACCGTTTTGAACCTGTCCTTCAGTTTCTCCTTAGCTTTTGGTTTGGTTGGAGCGTTGAGAGGGAAATCCATGAAGATATACCCATGTTCATGGCATTTACGACAACAAAATGGGATATGTTCATAGTCTATGGTTTGGGCCCATTCCTCATCCTGATATTCCAAGGTTACTGAACCAGGTAGAGATTTTGAGATATTCATATAAACACATATTGTTGCATAAGATGTGTATTTTCTTTGCTTGGTGGCCTCTGAGGACTTGACATGTTTGCTGAGGATATTTCCAATACCCATTAAAATTTCCTCTAACCAGAACTCTTGAGGCATGGAATAGAGACAAATCCATACCAGGGCATAGGCAAAGTCTTCCTTTTTGGGGAAAAAGAGTTATGTCCAGAAGCACAAATATAGACCCGCTGAGTTGTAGAAGTATGGTCCGCTTTTGAAGATGCAATCCTTGAATTCCAGGTTGTATAAAATTACTGTGAAGAACCCTTTAGAGCTTAGTTGGAGCTCATAATCTCCTTTGGGAGTCCACCAAGTCTTGATCCATCGTGCAAGGTATTTTTCCGAGGGCCAAAGACCTAGAAATTTGCCGATTAGAGCATGGTCTCTCATGAAAT
This sequence comes from Picea abies, assembly GCA_900067695.1. Taxonomy (NCBI): domain Eukaryota; kingdom Viridiplantae; phylum Streptophyta; class Pinopsida; order Pinales; family Pinaceae; genus Picea; species Picea abies. The sequence continues at coordinate 8,071 of CBVK0100545396.1, forward strand.
CTATGTGATCCCCTACTCTGGTTGATTTTATGACATATTTGGGCGCTATCAGTGCTTGTGGGATGCATTTTATGGGTATCTAGACCCGAGCATCTTTTGGATGCGATGAATCCACACTCCATGCTCGTTCCTTTTCCTCCATCCGTCTCATCTTGTATAAATTGGTCCCGTAGGTGCGACGAGGTTCGAAGGGTGATCAACTTGCATGGGATTTGTTCGTCTCATTTGTTGTTGCGTTATGGTATGAGGGGATTTTCACCTCTATGTCTTCTCTCATTCTGTTGTGTGAGGGGGTGTGGCAGGGTTGGTTGTGCTAGGCTTGTGCGGAGAGGGTATGAAGGTACCAGGGCGTGCTTCCGCGGTGTGCATAAAACCCTAAGCATTTTAGAGCCAAAAAATCTTCTTAACAACCTCTCCCCAATAAAACAAACCTTCTATGCTTCTACAAGAGGTTACTCACATCTATATATATTCATTGAAATAATTTGTCGATATAGGCTTTGTCAAAATCTTACACTAAGTAGCATAATTAAAGAAATCACACAAAAAATAAAGGTAACTCGAGGGAGAAACCATGGACACTAACCTATATTTTAAGTCAAAGCCACTTATTATTGTCTTATTGGAATAAATTTAATTTATATCTGGTGAGACCCTTAAGACCAGAGTTGAATTATATTCTGAATTTGTTTTTAACATATTCTATGAGTGAATAATTATATTTTGAACTTCTTTTTAACATATTTGATGAGTGTGAATAATTATGCAGAAGGCATGTATATAGGAAAAGGTTTTTCCTATAACCTGTCAATAGGAAAAACTTGTCAACCGGGAAAACTACCTTATCACTCCAGTTGTCAATAAGGAAAAACCACCTTATCACTCCAGTTGTTATGAATTTCATTTCTTTCCTGATTAGGACACAACTCCTCAACCATGTCAAGTCACCACCCCCATTCAATACAACTTCTACACTGTCTGTAATTTCAGTAATGGCTACGACCTTAGTTCCCTTGTCAACCTTATTTTTCTACACTATTTATAATTTTGGTCTTGGCTACGACCCTACTTCTCTAGCCAACCCTGGTTCTTTAGTCAGGGACCTCCCACATGTTCCTTTTATGGAGGAATATGACTGTCCATTTCCAATAAGCATGTTGCAATCCAAAGTTCCCACATTTCATGGCTCTGTTCTCAACATGTTCCACGGGCCATTAGTAGGAATACTCTAGAACAGAAAGGGACAATCAAGGATTGGTCCATAACCTCTCTCATTGGAAAAGAATTCAGCAGGTACCTCTCCTCTTTCTTTCTCGTCAGTGGCTTCCTCATCAACAAAGACATAATTCCTCCCTACTCACCATCATCAACAAAGATCGAATTCCTCCCTACTCACCATTTGATGTGGGATGTTAGGGTTTGAGGATTAAAATACCTGTCTTATGCTTGATAGCATGGCCATTATCCATCCTTCATGGCATAAAAACACCACTGCATCCAAATTCCCTCACATGGTCGTTGGAACCTAGAAATACAACCCTCATTCCCTCACCACCAACGATCTGTTGACTAGGAGGACAACTGAGTAGATGTGGCGCATTGACTTCACATGCCCGCACTTGGCTTAGAGGCTTGTAATTTTGGTTGAACATGGCCATTTGCATAGGAGAGGCTTGTCACTCCAGTTGAACAGGGATAGTGTCTTGCTTGTGTGGAGGGTTATTATGATCAAACCCCAGTTCATTGGCATGTGTAAAATATATAAATGGTTTGTTAGGATTTCTAATGTAAAGCTCTGATCCTACATGATTTCTATAGTCATAATAATTCATTAAGCTTTCTACAATGAAATCTGCCTTCAATAAGGTTTAAATAGTCATTTTCCTCTAAGCTTTGATCGTTTTGAAAAACATTCAATGGCATAATGGAATTTCATCTTGATAAGAGTTTTTCTTTGTTCTTTTCTTCTTCTTGCTCATGGAAACTTCAACTTATATGACCTCTTCCATTTTTTTTCTCTTTTTTTCACCTCCGTCATTTCCTTTTTCGATCAAATCCATTTTTTTATTTTTATACTTCGGCCTCTTCTCCGCCTCCAAATCGTGGTTTTTTTATTTGTTTTTTCATTTCTTCGACGATTTCAAGAGGATGGCCACCCTTTCCTCATCCTAGTCGGCTAAAGCTTGTAACTCTGAGATTCTCCTATTGTCGCTACCCATGTTCCAAATTTCTGCCAAATTAATTGATTGTGGTGTCGAATAAAATCTCTTGAAAGCTCAACTTCAAGAGAAGATAAACCAAGGGGGATTTCGAAGCTCAATGCAAAATATTACCATAATATCACCCATGATTGAATTCCTCTCCTAGAAAATCCAAAGAGACAAAGAAATCGAAAAATAAAATAATTTTCCCTTAAAAATTGAAAGCTTATAGGAATGCAAAGCTTTAAGAAAGGAAATTCTCTACATTACAAAGGATAGATATAAGATTGTTTTTTTTTTATCTTTCCATTGTATATATGTTGTAGATCTAATTCACTGTAAGTTAGGAATGAACCATAATAATAGAATCTGGAATACAATAAACTATGGAGAATTTAGAGTTTAGACTTCTCATAAATTATGGAGCTTTCAAACTTGATAAGAAAATCATCATTTACCTCATTCACATAGTAAAGGGAGCACCAATATAATAGACGTAGGCATTGCAAAAAGCTAATTGATTAATTATTATTTACCTTGCCTATTCTCTCACAAATATTATCCTTAATTGCATCGGATCAGTCTTGATTTGCTTTACCATTTCGAGTTTTGGATTTCCATCTGCATCTTTAGTTTTGTTGATCCACCGACAGACCTTTTATTCTCTAGATTAATTTCATTAACATTGTATGTCAACCTTGAAATGGCTCTCGGACTAGATAAGCAATGGACATGGAACAAATTCTTTGAATGAAACTTAAGCTCAAGTTGCAGCTCTTGAATACCAGAGAAATAATCGTGGTTGGAGCCTCCATGCACACCACATTTCACTTGCCACTTGCTTTATGTTTCATACAATTGTTGGATACTAGGTAAACAATAGTATTTGGTGCCACCATGCACACCATGTTTCAATTGCCACTTGTTTTATGTTTCCATGTTTCAATTGTCACTTGCTTTATGTTTCCAATCATTTATACTATTATAATCCTCATCATAATTTAATCGACTTGTGTGTTATTATTCCAAATAGGCTCTGTGTTCTCATTTAATGAAACACACGAGGAAAGTAAAGTCATTTGCTTGCTTTTTCTAGAACTAGTCGGTGTTCTAAAACGTTTTCCAACTGCGTTATCTAACCTTTCTTACTTTGGTTCCTTGAGCTCATCGTAAATTTGGATTAATGGAGAGTTTAATTACAATATTTACTTTGTAGTTGGACTTTTCAATAGTGTAACTACAATTGAATTAAAAATCACCAATAAAAAAACATATATTTTATAATTAAAATTTATATGAAACCATGCCTAAA
>CBVK0100545397.1:0-28698 GCA_900067695.1 Picea abies
ATCTTGAACCATATGACATAAAATCTAAACAACCAAGAACTTATTTTTCTAGAATCAAAGTAATTTGAACTTTTAAAAGAATTTAAGTTGTGTGATAATAATGGACGTTCTTAGATATTTGTTGTCATTGTGATGAAGTTACTCGATTTGGATGGATCTAAAATCTAAACAATCAAGAGTTTATTTTTCTGTAATAAATTTAATATGAAGTTTTAAGAGAATTTAAAGTTACTCGATTTGGATTTGGATTTAGTTAGGAGGAGAAAATTCTTCCAGAATATTACAATAGTGAGCCTAAGTGGTATGCTTTTTCATGTCACTTTATAATTAAATATTAATATCCAGCTACACGAAAAACATAACCCTTACATATATATGTATGAAGTATTTAGCCACATTCTCCCCACGCCAAGCATTTCACTGATAAAGTACTTTTTTCAATAAGAAAAATAACTTATATTACTAAATATAAAAGGTCTTTTTTCAAAAATTACAACTTGTACAACATTGTACATCTCTTTACCAAAATCCATAAGGCTATTTAGAACTGTTCACATAAAACAATAAGTATATAATGTTGCCCACTATTTTACATATCTATATCAAAAAGATTGCATATCTTATATTTCCTCCTTGTGACTATAATTATATAAAAAATATACAAAAGCCAAAATTGTCCTTTTATGTAGTGACCTAAAGATTGATATCAACTCTTTCAAATATTTCAGGTTGTCCTTCAGATTCCTTTGAAAAGTATATTCCATCTTCATCCAGTAACAATGCTTCCTTAGAAATTCGTTCAACATCCTTATTATATGATCTGTATATATGTTGTGCTTTGAGTTGCTAAAAATTCCCACTCAACGATCTACTCTTAGTCATCCAAGGCTATAGAGATAACACCTATAGGTTATTTTCATTAGTAAACCAGTCAATAATAACCTTGGAATCACCTACCAAGTGTAACCTTGATACCTGTTTAATGTAAGAAAAAATAGAATGACCCATAGTGCAAGCAATTCTCCCCTAGTATCGGTTCCTTTTCCACAGTTCATTTTTATTCTGTAAGTGCCCAAGACTGGGCATTTCAATATAGCTCAAGCCCCACATTTAGAGCCTCTTTCTTGTGATGCCCCATCAAAGAACCATACTACCAAGTCCCAGTCAATTATGGGTGGCCTATCAATCCTTTTATGGTTAGTGACTTGTGCAAATTTTTGTTCTCCCAAATCCTACAAAATACAGTTACATACTCTAACTTGATTTTTGGGATGGTCTTCAAAAATAACGAAATTCCTACGCTTCCAAACCTCCCAACAAATAAAACATGGGATTTCTTTCCAATTATCCTTTACCCTTATCCAATTTTATAAACTGTCCACAATATGACCTCCTTGCCAGCTATTGTCCAAATTTAATTCCTTTGTTATAGTCTACCAAATACCATTTATAAAGCTGCAATCCCCAAAAAGATGGGATACAGTTTCTTCACTTTTCCCACACAAAACACAAATACTAGGACCAAAAAAAACCCTTTTGATCAAGTTATCCCAAGTAAGTATTCTTTGTTCCAACAATAACTAGATAAAAACTTTACTTTTAAAGGTAACTGCCACTCCCATATCTCTAAATACTAGTATTTTGTTTCTTCCTCCTTTCCCTCCAACACTTGAACTTTATAGGTGTGTTTGGCATTTACTTGTCCTTGTTTTGTATCCCAAGACCAAAATAACCTATCTTTCTCTTAATTTAGTTCAATTCCAGAACTCACCAAACCTTTTATGTAATTTTTCCATTCATCTTTTAGACCTCCTTCCAACGCTAAAGATTCTGCCTTTTTCCACCTTATAAAGCTAAGATTCTGCATGTGCAAGGTATTCAATCCCTTGTGCCTTTAAAGTTAAAATAAGATTCCTTAATAATTTATAAAAAGTGTGTGACCCAACCATAGGGCCAGTTCCAATTTTTATGTCACTCCCACTCTCAAGCTTCCACACCAACCAATCTGTTATTATAGTTAATGAAGAGGTAAGGGCTCTCCAAATATTTAAAGTACCATTCCATTTTTTTCTCCCCTGCCCGAACCACTCCTCAACAGTTTTATTTTTAAGATATTTTTTCATTATCACTTCATTCCAAAGACTAGGCAACATAATACATCTCCACATACTTTTTTCCACCGAGGCTTTCCCAAAGATAAGATATTTTTGATACCCCACCCACCAATCTTTTTAGGTTTAGCAAGATTTTTCCAATTTGTCAGATGCATTCCTTCCTTTTCTTTTTTGCCAGCCCACATGAAAATAAACATCCTCCTTCTAATAATATTAAGTACACTTATAGGTATCTTATCCAAAGAGAGATAATAAACATAAATACTTTCAAGAACAACTTTTACTAGAATGACTCTTCCTCCTAAAGAAACCCACCTATGACTCCAACACATTATCCTCTTTTCAATTTTTTTCTCTAACCAATTCCAGTCAGCTCTAGTATAACAATTTGGTTTAATGTAAGACACTAGGTACTTAAATCCTGCATATATAGGATTAACTTCAAAAGGCAAGAGATCCTTCAATAAAGTAAGACCTTCAACATCCCACCCAACTTCTAAGAACACAAACTTTTGAGGATTGAAAGCCATCCATGTTTCCTTGCAAAATAACTCCAGTATCTCCTTGTAAAATTCCCAATCATTAATTCTACCAATCCCAAACAATATTACATCATCCAAAAACATAAAATGAGTAATACTTAATCCTCTATCCACAGGAACACCTTCAATTTTCTTATCCCTAACTTTCTCCTATATAGTTCTGCTCAAGCCTTCAATAACAAGGAGAAAAAGTAAAGGTGATAAAGGGAAACCTTGCCTTAAACCCCTTGAAGATTTGAAGAAGCTAGTGGGTTTCCCATTATTCATCACAACAAAGTTTGTTGAAGACACACACCCCAAAATCCAGTCAGTTTCTTCTAAAATTATTCCCACCTGTAATAAAACAAGCCTGAGAAAACCCCAATCCACCCTATCATATGCCTTTACCAAATCCCATTTTAGGACCAGTGCTTCAATATTTTTCACCTTTCTATTGTGTAGTGCTTCTTGTACAACTCCAATAGTATCAGTAATTTGTCTACCCTCTAAAAAAACAAATTGTTTCTTTGAAATACCAACAGAGAGTGAGTTTTTAATTCTAGCAACGATAATTTTAGTAATGATCTTGTACACCAGATTACACAAGGAAATAGGCCTAAACCCTCCAAATGAGTCTGGTTTGTCACTCTTTGGGATAAGTTCAATAAATGTAGCATTCAAAGCACCCGACACTCTACCAATTCTCCTAGAATATTCCACCATCTCCAATATTTCATTACCCAAGAGATCAAAAAAAGCCAAGAAGAACTCTACAGTCCAGCCATCCAGCCTAGAACTTTTTGAGCACTTAAAACCTTTTAATGTTGACAAAATTTCTGCTAGAGTAATTGGATCATCCAATCTAATACCCTCTTCCTCTGTAAACAATCTCGTATAATTCCTTAATACTGCAAGTTGGTCTGATATGTCCAAATATGTATGTGCCTTAAAAATATTATGAAAATAGTCTATAGCCTCCTTTGAAGATCTAACTTATTAGATATAATAGTTCCATCTTCCTTAGTAATATCCCAAATGGTATTGATTTGTTTTCTTGAACTTGCATAAGCATGGAAAAATTTAGTATTTATGTCACCTGTTGCCAGCCAATTAACCTTAATCTTATGCCTCCAAGTCTCCTCCTCCTGTCTTAGAAGATCTGGTTTCCTTTTTTCTTTATCAAGCACCATTATTTTGTCTTCCTCCTCAAAGCCTCTAGGAAAATCTGAGTATAACTTATTCAAATCCAATTCTAATTGTACCATCTCTTCCTCATCTTCAGCCTTTTTCTTTCTTTCCCAGACAAACACCAAAGCCTTGAGCCTCTTAATCTTTTTGACCAACAATTCCATAGGATTTAGTACCTATGTCCCCAACATTCCAGCCCAATTGGTTCTAACTAAGTTTATTTAATCTGGATCCTCAAGCCAAAGTGCATTAAATTTAAAAGGATAGCTGGCAGTGTCATTCCCTTGTCCAAGTGTAAAATCACAGGCATGTGATCTGATATCTTAACATTGCACACCCAAGAGCGTTATTTGATTCCTGACGACACTAATTTCTCAGATACCAAGAACCGATCCAACCTCTTTGCAATGTAATCATGTCCTTTCCTTCCATTCCTCCAAGTAGGAAGAAACTTTAAAGGCCCAACATCCACCAACCCTCCAACTTGAATCAACTAACTAAAATATAGTTGTAAAGGATCCACCTTAACATGTTCACCCAAAAATTCCCTACTCGAAGTGGTGAAATTTAAATCACCCCCCAAAATAAGGTTATCCTCATTCAATATCCCTTCCCTTTTGATGCCTTCCCAAAATACCTCTCTGTCAGCATAAGGCCCATAACAATTGATCAACTTCAAATTTAAATTTAAATCTTTAACTACACCCTCCAGCAATATCCCTGCAGGAGTAAAAAATGCAACAAAATCAGCCTTGTGAGGATTCCAAGATGTTAGCAATCCTCCAGAGAGACCAATAGAGTCCACCTCACAAAAATACCAATTAGGGAGCAATTTAACAAAAACTTCTCTAGCTTTAGCTTCACAGACCATGGTTTCCAGTATAAATAAAACATCCACGTTTATTTTCTCTAAAACCCTTTTGAGGTTAGTGTCTTTACGAGCCTCCCCACCCCCCTCACATTCAGGTTTTCCACAATCATCTTTTCACCCTTTCTAGGAATTTTTGAGCTCTAAGAGGCCTAGGACCAGTTAATCCCAAAAGACTGTTCGAAGTTAGGTTTTCCTTCTCTTTCCCCAGTTTCCTTACACTCCTAGTTTTTATCGAAGAGAATTGATTTTCCAAACCACTCAGTACCACCCCTTTTAGTAGTGCATCCTCACCCCCCAGACCACTAGTCAAAGTACTCCTAGCCCCCTCCACCTTCCCAATATTTTAACCAGGGTTAGATAAAATCTCCCCACCAGCATAAATTGGTAGTGGCGAATGGGTTAATACCTCCCGATAGGATAGTATAAAATTTAGTAAATAATCCTCCACTTCCGACATAACAATCAGATCCTCAATAGTATCAGTATTCATGACTTTTGTGTATTCCTCAACCGCCCTGACACACCCATCACAATGAGAATACTTTTTTCTAGTCGCTCCCTTCCCTTCCAAACCAACCATTCTACTATCTCCAGATAGACCCAAAGATAGTGTAGGATTGATCTAATACCTATCCCCCTTAAACAACCCATAAACCATTAAACTATGCAAAAGAGGAAAATCCACAACAATCCCCTCCCGAGAAACCCCCCCTGCGAAAGTTGGGCTTCCATATCCATAGTAAGTAAATATTTCCTTACCCCTATAGAACCTCCCTTAACCAATATATCAGTTACTCCTTCATTCAAAAATAGTGCCCCCCCCCCGCCTTCCCCTACTCACACAACTGTACCATAGTCAATACCTCCTCATCCAACAAGCATCCTTCCTTCGGACACCCAACACCCACTCCTTCAACAGGACTCCCAGAACCACAATTCTCTTCTAAACTTGCATCTGAATCATAGAGCCTACTCTGAACCCTATGTTTCAAAGTAATTTCCCCCACAATAGGATTATCCTCATTCCCTATCCCTCCCTTAGTGGATAACACTACATTTAGGGGCTCCGTTACTAATCCCAACATCCCAAAATTATTAATGACAGACTGTTTAGAAGTAAAATTAGTGGAGCAGGGTGGTAACTTACCAATTTCAGTGACATTGTCCACTACTTGGGAGTGAAAACTATCGCTCCAAGCTTCCAGTTCTTTTTCCTTTTCACTAGTAACCAGATTTGAAACCCCTTTTTCATGAGATGACTTGTGAGAAATTTCCCCTGCGCACTGAAAACGCAGATGGCATGTCTCCTTGCACCTAGAACAACAGAATGGAATTCCGGTGTAGTCCAGACGTTGCTGAACCAAAATACCTCACCAATCAATAACAATCTCCTCTGGTAACCCTTCAAAAGTATCAATTTCTACCAATATCTTTCCCATCCGCCGGTCAAAACGAGCCAAATGTTTTGAATCAACATAGAAAAACTTCCCAATTGAATTTCCAATAGCTTTAAATGCCTCCAAGCTCCACAACACTAACAAACAACCTGACAATAAAACCCACATGTGTCTATATCTAATGATCTCTTTTTCTGGATTAAACGCTAGGTGCCAATGTTTTAACATCAAGCTTCCCGAATTTACCAGCCATACCTTTCATAGAATCAACTCTGCATCTTCTGTATTTCTAAACAGAAAGCAAAACCAACCTTTGAATAGTATAAGTGTCTCCGACGAGTATCCTAACAATGGACCCCAATTGTCCTCAACCCGAGCATGAATATCTTTCACCCCCATGGCCCAATATCCAAATCTACCCACCAGACCTCTCATAGAAAAGTTTCCCACTTCATCCATCCCTATATCTATGCCCAACATTACAACTAGTTTGATTTTTTTCGCTTTCCACCCCTTAAGACCTACACTGTGCTTTGCCTCCCTTCTTTTGCTAAAAAGGCATGCACTTCCCCCACATCCTGCACCAGACTTCACTCCTTTCACTGCCACGACCTCTCCACCGCTTTCCACATCAGTCTGCCTGGACTCCCCACCACTCCCTCCTACTCAAGTCGGAAAGAAATTAAAGTTGTTACCCCCTACGCAGTCTCGACCCCTCAAACCCTCTCTTTGTACTATTGAAAGACAAGCCTTTCCTCCCTCCAACTTACTTCCCTGCCTACCCACCACAACCTTCTGCAAAGAATGCCCCGCGACACAAACATCCACTACATTAGACTTCCCTCCCCTTTCTGATTCATGAGTAAACAAGTCTTTTATGAAATCAATGGGTCTAAGTTCCAATGGATTGCCCACATGCTCACCAAGTGTCCCTTCACCGGTATGAAAAGCCCACTCAGACTCCACTTTACTGACCCTCCCAACCACTGGACTTAAATTCCTTTTTTACCGCATTAATTCCTCTCTGTACACCTCTTCAGGTTTGTATAGTCCACTTTGGCTCCACTAGTGCTCCTCGACTAGATCCACCAATGGGACCCCTGTTCCAGTCGTCATAACATTTGTGTGATGCCAACTCAACCCTAGATATAGGAAATCACACCTATCCTCGCCCCTACCCTCCTACCTCCACTTCACCTCTTAGCCTTTAAAGTGGCTCCTCCCCCAAAGCCACCAAGGCTCCATTAATTGTCCCTGATCACATCAGCCCAGCGTCCTCCAGAAGCCCGAACCAAACCTCTAGCTTTCATCCTCTGTGAAGGGTCGAGTAAACCCTAGCTTCATCCTCCTTCGCATATTTAGTTTCATATATGAAAATAAGGTTAGATCACTGATAAAGTACTTATAAAAGTTAAATGAAGTCTTCTATCCACTTGCATTTTCATATTAATTTGTTTTTAATAATTTTAATTTTAATTTATATTTTATAAAAAAACAATTTATAATTGTTATTTATATGATAATATAATTTTTTTAATGATTTAATTTTAGAAATTAGTATAATATATTATGGTTAATATTGTTGTATATATGACTAATTGTATAGACTAATGTAATTTATGTTATATATATTTAATTTATAATTTCTAATTTTTATATCAAAATATAAGTTATTTATTTTATACACTAATGTAATTTATGTTATTTATATTTAATTTATAATTTTTATTTTTTATATCAAAATATAAGTTTTTTTTTTTAATGTTAATTGGGTATAAATTAAGTAGTTAATTTCTTTATTTGAATTAGAATCTTATTTAATAATGGAGAAACTCCTATGAAATAAAAACTTTGATGATCTTATTTAAGGTTTATAGGTCATTACATAGCCCTTCATTGATATTTTGAAGCTCATAGGGTTACCAATATAAATTTAACATTCCCATATGTTGGGTTTACAAGCCTTCTCAATTTTAGGCTCTATTGTCGAGCCCTTGCATAACAATTTACCGCTATCTCTTCTTCTTCACCTATATCATTATCATTATCTCAAGAACATAAATAAAATAATCTATGTGATATTGTATTCCCATTCACATATATCATTATAATTATCTCTCGAGCATAAATAAAATAATCTATGTGATATTGTATTCACATACACATATTTGGCATTGACTATGTCCCAAGAGGACCATCTTCATAGTGAAGCTCATCCCCAAGCTCAGATGATCGGTGTTTATGGAATGGGGGGTGTCGGCAAGACATCATTACTCAGGCTCGTCTACGACAATTACAAGAAGGTGAGTGGTACTTTTGATGTGGTAATTTGGCTTACAATTTCTTAGTAGTATCATATTGAAAAGTTGCAGGCCTTTATTGCTGAGACACTTAATTTAAAGTTGGAGGGAAGTTCTGACAATGATTTAAGGAGGATGAAATTGTCTTCATCGCTCGGAGAAAATAATTTTCTTCTAATATTGGACGACATGTGGAGCTTCCGGCTTCCGGCTTCCGGCTTGCGAAAGTGGGAATGGAATTGTAGGCGGGGGCTTTCCAATGTTGAAAAACCTAATGCTTCATCAATTAGACAGGTTAGAAAGTATGGTGGGATCATCTGTTGTGTTAATGCCCGAACTCCAAGATATAGATATACAGTTTTGTAGATCGTTGAAGAGATTGTGAACAAAGAAATTACCTAGTTTAAAGACATTACATATACTTAGTTGCCAAGAGTTTGAAGCACTGGAAATTGAGAGTGGTGATCTTCCAATGTTAGAGGAAGTGTTGTTGAATAGGTTGGACAAGTTTGAGAGTATAGTGGGACCCTCTGCTGTGATCAATTACAAAGTAATGCCCAAACTTAAATATTTGGACATCTATGGTTGTGGATTGCTGAAAAGATTGGGATGAGAGAAGCTACCTCATTTAAGGACAATTTCAATATACAGTTGCGGTGAGCTAAGGGAGTTAGAGGTCGGGCGTGGCGGCTTCCCAATGTTAGAGATGTTGGATGTGCGGGGGTGTTGAAATGTAGAGAGTATAGTGGGACCACATGATGTGTGGAATGAGAAAACAATGCCTAAACTTCAATTATTGCAGATAGTACGATGCCCATTGGTGAGGAGATTGCCGAGAGGAATAGAAAAACTCTCCAAGTTGCATAAAATTATTGGAGAGGTAGAGTGGTGGCAAAAATTAATTTGGGAAGATGATAATGTAAAAAATAATCTTTCCAATCTTTTCTTTGAATTATGATGTTTTGTTATATATAATATAATTTGTATTGTTATATGCAATAACATTTGCAATATCATGTTTTAACGATTTTTTATTTTATTTTATAATATTGAATATTATTTTTATATCATATCATGTTTAAATGCTATGTTTTTTTATTATAGTTAATCCATATTTTTTAAAATAAAATATTACTCTATATTACAATATTTGTAAGTTTTTTTTTATATTTGTACATATTCACAATATTAGGTATTCTTAAAAATATTTTATTAAGAAAAAACATTAATCACATAAACAATTATTGGTATGTAATTAACCCTAATTTATGAGATCAAAATTATCTCTCTGTTTTGACAAGTGTGAAGAAAAAAAATTGCAAATCAAGATACACATCAAAACTATTTTTCATTAAGTATAATCACAATATAAATACAATTACAAGTAGCTTAAGATAGAAAGCTATAACAAACTCAAATCCAAACCAATTCTATTTTAAGCATTATTCCAACACCCTCCCATAATGCGTACATTACAAATATTATATCATAATTGCAATATTCAAATTTCAACATAGATATTTGTCTTGATATGGTCTTCATCGATGCTCCTATCCACTTTGAAATCTTCCGATATACACTCTTTCTTCTCCACAACTTCGAGCTTCCCTTTCAACTCATTTAAGACAACAACGCTTTTGACCATCATTGACGAATTTGTAGAATTCATGCTTCTCGACCTCTTGAAGGACAATCTTGATACTGAATTATCCCATGGATACACTACCATCTATGAAATTCCCCCGAAGAGAAAATTTTGACAGTTATATAGGACAATGATCTAATTACTGGATATTTTCAACAGTCAATCATACAATTGACCTTTTTAAATGCACATACAACAATGTATACAAGGATAACCTGTAACTGATAATATTAAAGCACCGAAGCACAACAAGTCCCACCAGTATCTAACAAAATGTAGACATACTCAAATCCGTGATGTATTCTCTTGGCATCAAAGAACATTGAGAACCACCGTTTTGAATTATGTTACTTTGTACATTGATTGGTTATGTATTATACAATTTTACAAACACGCATATCACACCACACAATAACCCTGCATATATTTAATCTCCATGCAACAAACAATTTTGTCGACATCAAGCAAATTATTCCAAATTTGGATTGTGCCATCCTTTGATGCCGAGGGTGGACGAGTTGTGAACAACTGATCTATAGCCAAATCCGTGGCCTATCCATTGTGTTTACCCATACAATAGAATCCTACAATTGAGTATTCAACATGAAAATTTAATGAGTTCAAAATCGAGACATTGCTAGTGATTGATACCCTAAATTTTGAAAGATAAACGAAGATTCAAGACAACTTTACCTATGGATATTTGGACTGTGCTTATTCTCTCAAGGTCACCTCTGTACCAAGAATACCTATCATTACATTGATTCCTGTTTCAATGAATTTCAAGTTCACTTGCTCTTTTTCCACGCAGACACCGATATGCAGAAAAGGAACATAACAACTCTGCAAGAGCTCTTGCTTCAATTGTGGATCCCTGCACAGCAATAACCGCAAGCTCTCCTCCATGGATTATCTTGGAGGCTCTAACTGGAAGCTAAAAAAAAACACACACAACAAAAAAATATATTGGCATATTGAAAGATTCGACGACACCCTTCTCTGGCCACAAGGTAGTAGTGGATATTAAGATATGGATCCTTATCTAAAATCAAACCAGTAGGCAAGGTTTCCACAACAATGATGACAAATTTATTCTTTACAGAAAATTGATGGCAGGGCAAGCTTCTATCCGATGCAGTCACACCAAATTTCACACCAGGAAACACATAGGAACTCAGGAGTGCAAAAACCAAATTGCAAGATTGTTATTGGACAGTGGGCAGGAAGCTCTGTCACAATTTCATCAATTCACTATCTTTAGATGATGGATTCCCTCTCTTCTTTGACTGCGAGGATCCTTTCTCCTAAAGGTTTCAACGTTGATGTAGCATTGACAACGATTTTGACAACAGTGTATTCTTCTTAGATGATGGCTCCTCCACGCCCACATATATCCTTCAACAACCTTGCTCACACATGCATACATAAATCTTCACATACTTATGGAAATATATTCAACACTCACCTACACACACTCACATCTTATTGGGCCCTCCCGTGAGGGAGATAACCCATAACACTCACTCTGATACCAAATTGCAAATCAAGATACACATCAAAACTATTTTTCATTACATATAATCACAAGATAAATGCAATTACAAGTAGCTTAATATAGATAACTATCTTAACTACACAATCTAGATAGTTGAGATAATATCTCAACTATCCGTAACAAACTCAAATCCAAACCAATTCTATTATAAGAATTTTCCAACAAAAAATTCTCACTAGCTCCATAGTGAAACATGGGATGAAAGAGTGTGTCAGCTTTGTGACACTAAGAAGGTTGAAGATGAAAAAAACTTTCTCTTAGATTGTCCACCTTATACCCACATTAGATCTCAATTTAAAAATATTTGTCAGAGTACCAACCTTCCTGAGCTTTTAACTCAACAAAACTAATCCCTTACCCTATTAAGGTCTGATAAACCAATTTTGTCTTAATGAACGTTAATCATCATCATGATATATATTTATTAATGTACAAATTAAAATATGATATTAGTTAACAACAAAGTGAATGCATATTTGTGAGCATTTCTTAGTATATTTGAACATATTCATAATATTAAGCATTCTTAAAAATACTTTAAAAATATTTTATTAAGTAAAAACATTAACCACATAAATAATTATTGGCATGTAAAAATATGATGTATATTTATTAATCTACAAATCAAGATATGATAATAATTAACAACAAAGTAAATATAAATAATAGTGAAAATTTAATATACAAACTAAACTATAATAAATATGAATAACAATGTAAATGTAAACACTAAACAATAGTGAAAAGTTAATATCCATATCATTTGTTAACTGTGGATTTATGAAGAGTGAAATTTCTTGGGGTGTTTTTTAATCATTAAAGTGGATTTAGGCTCGTTGTAATTTTATTCAATTTAATTTTTATTTTTTTTTACTTTTAGATGCAATCAAATTTGAGACCTCCTTTCCATATTTCCTTCATTAACACGACACTTTCTAGTCAGTCTACACTTATATGGGCCGAACACAAATCAAGTTAGTTCTTCTTTATTCTAATTAAAGCAAATGCACTTCGAAGATTAATACAAGACATTGTGCATTAAACATTTTAGAATAATTTAACATAGACATAATACATCTATTTATAGATTCTACAATAGTTGTATGTACTTTATCCATATCTTATCACATTGAGTTGGTGCACCCAAGCAACAAGAGAGTATGGTGAAGTGTGGGGTGCCCAGTGGGTCGACGGGCCCTAGACACGATAACATGGAAAGGGGAAGGATGCTTAGTTGGAACGATGCATCTACCCAACCAAACAACGTGACTATCCACATAGGGAGAGAACATATATATGTTGGATGGGTAGACTTGCAAGACAATAATGAACACATCACAACTTGTCATCGTAGAGAAATAGGTTTGAGGTTTGAATCTGGGGTAGAGGGGAGAGCTCCTTCCAAGGAGTTGATTCATCTCTAGGGTGAATCATGTTTCCTTAGGGAGTCTATGACAACAAAGTTCGACGAGTATTGTTGAGATGGATTGGCCGGTGGGTGAATTGGTTTTTTGGACAAGCTAGACTAGGGTCATTGAAGTCTGGAGGTGGGTGCATTACACGTCTGGGTAGAACCAACAAAGGTGGTCATACACAAATTTGGGCATGTCCATGCGACAAAGGATCCATGGGTCTGGGGTGAAATTCGGTGGACAGTGTGTTGATAGAGGTATGGGGTGGATTTTGGCTAGAAGTTGAGACAAAGTGCAAGAAGTAGCACGGAGAATCGACACGAGGCGCAAACGACCACATAGTTTTGGTGAGTCGGTCAGAGGGGGAATCAGGAAAAGTTGAGTTTGGGAAGGATGGATGTGGAGACAGTGTGACATATCACACGACTTGGTATCATGTGTTTTGTGAGGTGGTCTATATAATTGTTGGGGCCATTATATATGTAACTAATCTATATGTTCCTTTGTATCTTTGTAACTTACATTTTCCAAATAAACCTAGGTTTTAGGCACGGTTGGTGTCGAACAATACATTCATATATTTGTGTCATTCCATTACATATGATTGTTGTGTTATATGTGTGAACAATAGATGATTGAATAATTTAACTAAGTATGGATGTAAGTAGAACACACAGATAGAGCATTAGTGGGTCGCTTGTATTTTTTCTTTTTTAGGAATAGAGATAACATGAGTAAGCCCAAGGAAGAGTAGGGTGCACCTTGAGTGAGACGTGGTCTAGGCCAAGTAGAATTGGGATGGTTAGACCACTAAGATTGAATGGTCACGCTGTTGCACACCCTTAGGAGGTGCATGATATCGTAAGAATCAAGAAAGCGACTTGTGGGGTCATGACAATTGGTATCAAAGATGACTTGAAGATAGTTTGGTGAGATATTCATCACTATTACCACCATGATAGTTGGTATTAGAGTGCATGAAAGATCACACATTAGAGAAGACTGTGGAGAGTTTATTTGATGGATGATTTGAAGAGATTTGTCACCGACGTGACATGAGATATCAGAGCGCAATTTGGGTCATAGGGTAGTTGGCTTGGAACATTTTCACCATGAAACCTTTGTGTCATGCATCACCAAGAATAAAAGTTGAGTCAAGCTAGGTTGTTGGGAAAGTTGATTGCAACCTTCAGATGAGGTGATTCTTCATAGAGTTACACATGTTAGTTAGAAAAAATATGACTTAGTAGTTGGGTGATGTCTGCATGGTGCCTTGATGTGGAAGTAGTTGAGGTGAGGAGATGATAGGGCAGTGAAAATGGATTTGGTTAGTTGCATGGAGAAAGTGACTTAGACATGTTTTTTCATATCATATTGCTGAGTTACAGACAATATGCACGACAAATTTATGCTATCATAGAGCTGGTTTTTTCATATCATAGGTATTTTTAAGTGCACGAAAAATTTATGCTATCTCACCTTTCCTTGTTGCGCAATGTGTCAGTCTTATGCTACGTGCAGACTTTTCTCTAATAGTCATTTTTTTTTTTTTTTTTACATCTCTCTTTTCTTCTGCGCGGTAACTTTCTAAGTGCTACGAGGTCAACTGTCCCTGTAGAGTTTCAATCGAATCCCATTGATCATTCCTCAGAGTTACGTACCTCTTAAATATTTCAATTGTACAACTCCCCTATCTGTGATAGTTTTTGCTTCATATGGTCCCAACCAATGTACTCTAAATTTTCCCGAGTGCTGAAGAAATTTACTTTCATACACCAAGACTAGGTATCCTTCCTTGAAACTCTTCCTTTTAATATGTCTGTCATGCCAAGATGTGTCTCTTTCTTTTTGTACCTCTTGGTGAAATATTTCTAGGATCCTATCTTCCTCCATTTCCAACAACTAACTTAGCCTTTCTTTGATTGTGCCTCATTCTGTCATGTTGGTTATTGGTGCTACGCATAGGCTAGGTACCAAAAACTCTAATGGCACCACTACTTCTTGTCCATACACCAACCTGAATGGTGTCTACCCTGTCAACTTTTTGCATGTAGTCCTGTATGCCCATAGTACTGTTGGTATCTTCAAGTCCCAATCGTCCTTGTTGATGTTGCATATCTTTGTCAGTGAATTCTATAGGATCTTATTAAAGGCTTCCATTGTTCCATTTGCTTGAGGGTGATATGGTGTACGCTTTTGATGATAGACTTCGAACTCCTCGGTCATAGCCCTAATAGTACTACTAATGAAGTGAGTACCTTGGTCACTCATCACAATCCTTGGGCATCCAAATTTAGTGATAACTTGCTCAAACACGAAGTGCGTTGTTGTCTCTGTGCTGCAATCTTTTTTTGGTTTTGCTTTTACCCATCTGGTTAGATACTATGTCATAGTAATGATATACCTTGCTACTGACCTCTTTTCTGGTAGGTTAATTAGTCCTACAAAGTATATTTCCCATTTTTCAAATACCTGCAAGGTTACTTGTGGTCTTAGGGGCATCCCATCCCATCTATTGGTTTTACCAACCCTTTGACATACATCACATCTTTGGCAATAGTCCTTCACATCTCTGTGAACGGTCGACCACCATAATTTTGCGTGCAATACCTTATGTGCAGTAGCTTTTCCTGCATAATTTCCTCCTGATATTCCTTCATGGGACTCTGATCCAGGTGGATATAGGTGGCCACCCATCTTTTTCAACTTGCTCAAAACAATTTTCTGGCAATTTTAGCAATTTACTATTTTTAGCAGTTTTTAACTTCCAGGGTCATTTTGAAGGACAAAATGAATTTTTTAAGGGAAAGAGCTTCTCAATGATAGCCAAAGGCTATGATTGAGCCCCCAAAATGAATTTCCTCAACAATACCTTTCCAATGGGTTATCGTGTGCTTAAAATGGAGATCGTATGCAAAAGTTACGACCCCGGGAAGTTGATGTACTAACTTACCTAAACGGGGCTCACATGACTTTTGGCGCTTCATCTCCTAGGGTTAGGTTTTTGGATGTTTAGGGTTTTTGACATTCTTGTTTATTGTAAAAATGCCTTCAGAGACTCATTGTAGTCATCTTCTTGTGAATGAGCACAACCTTCACATCTCTTCTTAGAGATAAGCCACCACCATTCCAACAAGCTTGTTTTCCGCTGCATTTTATAGTTTCAACTTATTTCCTTATTGAATAGAAAACCATTTTTACTGTATCTCTATTATTCTATGTTAAGCATCTTTTAATAATCTGTATTCATTTCATTCTTCTCATAAAATATGGATCAATGGTATCAGAGAGTTCTTCTCCTTGTCATCTTAATCCATGTCCCCAACAAGGTTAGGGTACAAAGAATTGGGTCTCTAGCTTGTTTCTCTTGAGGAAAAAAGCTATCGCACGCCCAAGCTACCTCTCATGGCAGGAGAAAATAAAGATGATAGGACAGGAGATCCTTTCAAAATGTTTCTTGAGGAATCCCTCACACAAAAGAGGAACGAGATGATGGATATTTTCGTGCAAATCCTTCGGTGGCTACCAAAAAGTGATGCATCTTCCTCGAGTGGAGGCCCACCGCTTTCAAGGTACAAATCAAATTCGATATTCCTATCTTTGAAGTTTAGATAGACACAGATGTTGTAGACAAGTGGTTGAATCTACTAGAAGGGTATTTTTCTGTCCATAACTTTTCGAATAGAGAAAAGATTATTTTTGCACTCCTCAAATCCGTTCCCCATGTCAAATATTGGTCGGAAAATTTCTATGAGCAAAAGGAAGCAGAGGAACCCTCATTATTTACAATTGTGACCACTTGGGAATCCTTCATAGATGCTATTAAAGAACAATACTACCCCATCAAAAGTTATGACGACTTGTATACCAAATGGACCACACTGCGGCAAGAAAGAGACCAAGTAGTGCCATAGTTGACAAATATCTTCCATACCTTGCACACCAAGTTGGGTGTCAAAGATTCAAAGAGACATATGGTGCTCAAGTATCACAATGATTTGTATAGATACATCCATACTGAAATCGAATTTTTGGACATCTCATCCTTGGGCGCGACCTATCGATATGCCATCAAAATCGAGCAGAAGCTCAAACAAAAGACACGAAAATTTGGGCCTGGGAACCCCTCATAGAAAAATCTAGGAAGGGGTGGCCCCAACCCACAGAACAAAGGACAAAACAAAGATGGGCAGTATCAGGAAAACCAGTCCAAGCCACAAGAAAATAAGGACACATGAAAGACAAAGAAAGATACTGAGAAGTGGTGCGACTTTCATAAGAGCCGTTGGCATAACACCACTGACTATCACTCAAATAAGTCACTAGTGGTTGAAGTGAAATCCTCTGAATCATATGTGGGTTCTGACTCTGAGTCAGAACCAGAAAGGGGAAGACAAATCATTGACACGGAACCTAGTGCCACTGTTGCTACCACCAAGCTCCATCATGGTGAACCAAACGAGCTAGAAGAAGGTGAGCGCCTCTTCCATTCACAGATGTGGGTAAAAGGAACTTCGATGCACTTCATCATTGATAGCGGTAGCCAGAAGAACCTCATCTCAGTAGAGGTCATCAAGCAGCTGGCCCTGCTGAAAACATCGCACCCACAACCCTGCACCATTGGATGGCTCTGCCAAGGAAGTGATCTCCACATCATCCAACAATGTCAACTGTCGTACAACATCAAGCCCTTCAAAGATGAGGTATTGTGTGATGTTTATCCTCTCAAAGTTTGTAATGTTATTTTGGGCCAGCCTTATTTATGGAAATGTCATGTTGTATATGAGTCTAGGCCTCGTAGTGTTAATATTACTTTGAATAGGAAATTGTGCAGGATACCCAAGGCCATCCCTCCTAGTGTTATTTTCTTGATCTCTGCCAAGCAATGTAGGAAGGTCATCTCTCGGACTGGGAAATTTGTCTTCTTCATGATTCGCTCTCAGAGTGAGCAAATGATTGCAGCCACATCCAACCTCTGCGACCGATCTATCCACACAACATAAGCAAGTGGACAAGGTTGTGGAAGAATAATCAGATATCTTCTCCTCTCCTATTGGGGTACCTCTGCACTGTTAGGTCAAGCATCCCATTGATCTGACCCCAGGTGCACCGCTACCCAATGGGATAGTCTATTTTCCCTCTCTTTTAGAAAATGAGAAGATCAAGAGGAAAATCCAAGAACTACTCCACAAGGGGCACATACGTCCCATATCATCGTCTTGTGGGAGCCCAATTGTGTTGGTGCAAAATAAAGATAGGACCTGGTGACTCTGCATTGATTACCGGGCCCTGAATAAAATCACAGTCTGAAACTGGTACCTGATTCCCTGAATCAACGACCTCCTTGATCAGCTCACTGGGGACAAATACTTTAGTAATATTGAACTGAAGTCTGGCTACCACTAGGTCCCAATGGAACATACAGATGTATGGAAGACTGCCTTTAAGTCAAAAGAAGGTCTTTTTGAATGGCTGGTCATGCCCTTTGGTTTGACAAATGCTCCAACGACTTTTATGAGGATGATGGACGATATCCTACGAAATTTCACCAATACTTTTGTAGTGGTGTATCTGGATGACATCCTCATCTACAATAAGACTTGGGAAAAACACTTGTAGCATATTCAATAGGTTATGCACACGCTGTGGCAGCACAAACTATATGCAAACTTGGAAAAATGATCCTTCGGCATGGACATGGTCCATTACTTAGGATACATCATTGATAGACATGGTGTGCATGTGGATCTAGCCAATATCCAGGTCATCCGTGGCTGGCCAGCCCCAATCACACTCACAAAACTTAAGATCTTCTTGGGCCTTGCCAATTTCTATTACAGGTTTGTGTTGGGATTCACTCATATCGCATGGGCCCTCAACCAAGTAACCAAGGGTGGCGGTAAGGTAAAATTTGTGTGGGCCCTATCCCAACAACAAGCCTTTGATGACTTGAAGAAGCATTTGTGCTCATCCCCAGTAATTTCATTACTAGACTTGCAACATCCCTTTGAGATTGAGACAGATGCTTTAGACTATGTTGTGGGCATCACTCCCACTCAACACGTCCACCCCATGGCATATCATAGTGATACACTATCAGATGTTGTTCGTAACTACCCTACTTATGAAAAATAAATGTACTCCATTGTGAAAGTCTATTTCCAGTGGTAACATTACATTCTTGGGAATGAGACAATCATCCACACTGATCACAAGCCACTATAGTTCATGCAGACCCAAGGAAAATTGTAGAATGACCGCCATCAGAAGTGGTCCACATACTTACAACAGTTCCACCTCAACATCAAGTATAAAACAGGAAGTACCAAACAAGTTTTTGATTGCCTCAACCGACCTCCAATCACAACACTCACCATGGTGCTAGACTCTTGCGGCCACGAGACCTCCGGATGGCCCCACCTTTACGAGATAGACCCTGAATTATCCACCACCTACCAAATGTTGGGCGCCAACTCAGTGGTCTCTAATTTCTATATTCAATATGGGTTGTTGTGCCATATGGGCCATCTCTGTGTTCCATCAAGCGAGTGAAAAAAACTGATTTATGAAGCTCACTACAGTCAGGTGGCATGACACTTTGGCATTGAAACAACAGTGGCAGTGTTGCGAAAACATTTCTATTGGCTGAAACTTCAACAGGATGTTGGCAAGTATATCAGGTCCTACACCACCTGCGCTATTTTCAAACCAACCACTAAGAAATAGGGCCTATACACCCCTCTGTCTACTCCTGATAGGCCATGGGAATCCATCTCAATGGACTACATGTCAGGCCTCCTGTCCACCAAGAGGGGAAATGACTGTGTTTTTGTGGTTGTTGATCACTTTTCCAAGATGGCAATTCTAGCTGCTTGCAAGAAGAACATCACAATAGAAGCTCATGCCAAGCTCTTCTTTGAACGAGTATGGGTACATTTTGGGATCCCAAAAACCATTATCTCAAACTGTGTCAGTTGGTTCCTTAGCACATTCTAGTTGAGCCTCTAGTCACTGTTGGATACCAAGCTCACCAAATCCACTGCGTTCCACCCCCAGACAGATGGAAAAACTAAGGTCATCAATCAGAACATCGTACATATCCTACACATGTACAATTCAAAACATCCCTGCACATGGGATGAGAGTCTTCCCTATGTCCAGCATAGATACAATCGAGGCCTTCATAGCTCAACTTGCCACAACCCCTTTTAGGTGGGGTTTGGATTTCAACCATTG
This sequence comes from Picea abies, assembly GCA_900067695.1. Taxonomy (NCBI): domain Eukaryota; kingdom Viridiplantae; phylum Streptophyta; class Pinopsida; order Pinales; family Pinaceae; genus Picea; species Picea abies. Next base: position 20,240 of record CBVK0100545397.1, read on the forward strand.
GGCCCCATGGATGTTGCACTACCCCTGGTGACCACCTCGACCGACTCGTCCCCTGCTCCACTAGAAGATGACAAAGCCATCTAGTTCATTGAGCGGATCCAACACATCCACCAATAGGTTCAGGATATTCTACATAAGTCTAATGTCAAGTACAAGTAGCGCAATGATCAACATCAAGTGCCACATAAGTTTCAGGTGGGAGACAAAGTTTGGTAGCACTTGCAAAAAAAATTCCTTACAGGACCCCATCGAAAGCTTCACCCACTCCGTTATGGGCCCTACACCATCACCAAGGTTTCCGGTGATGATGATTTTGAGCTCAACATTCCTCCTTTTCTTGGCCTGCACCCAGTCTTCAATGTGGCTCTCCTTTGGCCATATTTCCCAGCATTATTGGACACCTCAAAGATAGCAGAGCAGTTGAAACTAACAGAGATCAAACCTAACTACATGCAACATGCATCGAGTGATCATATTGTGGACACACAGATCAAGGGCACTTGATAACAAAGGATCCAGCTCTACCGAGTCGTCAAAGCAGGGCAACTCTTGCACCAAGGAAAGTGGCTCACCCGAGGCCAAATTCAGCAGAAATTTCCCGATCTGATAGGGGAAATCAACGCAATGGAAACCATTTATTCCTAAGGAGGGAGGATTGATCCAATTGGATTTCAGTGTCCACCTACCTTTTTCAATTCCCTCAAAATAATTTTTTGGCAATTTTGGCAATTTACTATTTTTAGCAATTTTAAACTTCCGGGACCATTTTGAGAGCCAAAATGAATTTTTTTGGGGATATAGATTCTCAAAGACATTCAAAGGCTCTAATTGAGCCCCCAAAATGAATCTCCTTGATGATACCTTTCAAATGGGCTATCATGCGCCTAAAACAAAGACTGTATGCAAAAGTTACGACCCCGGGAAGTTGATGTGCTAACTTACCCAAACGGGACCCACATGACTTTTAGCAATTCATCTCCTAGGGTTAGGTTTCTGGATGTCTAGGGGTTTTTACATTCCTGTTTATTGTAAAAATTCCTTCAGATCCTCATTTTAATCATCTTCTTGCGAATGAGCGCAACCGTCACATCTCTTCTTAGAGATAAGATGACACCATTCCAACAAGCTTGTTTTCTGCTGCATTTTACAGTTTCATCTTATTTCCTTATTGAATAGAAAACAAATTTTACTGTATCTCTATTATTATGTGTTCAGTATATTTTAATAATATGTATTCATTTCATTCTTCTCATAAAATCCAGATCAGCCTCTGCTAAAATCCTAGGTATTTCATGTTCTACCACACATCTTCTCAAGATGTTATCTGCACCCATCTTGTATAAGTGTCTTGCAATCAATTGATAGTTTGCAACTCAAAATACCAAAATTTTCTTCTGTGCAGTGTTGAATTCTTGTGGCGTGGTCCCCATACTCAAGTATTGAATGATGTCGGCAAAATATTCATCAACTACTTGGATTGAAAATAAATGTGCATCAGGGAAGTTGTCCTCTAAGTTCGTAGGTTCCTCTCCATTAGTGATCCTTGATAGGTGATCAGGTCTTGCATTCAACTTCCCTAGCTTGACTATTACTTCAAAATAGAATTCCTGGAATAACAGTAACCATCTACAAATTCTCCCCCCCAACACTAGCTTATTGACTAGGTATTTAAGAGCTGAATGATCTATAAACATTTTGAAATGTTTGCCTAGTAAGTAATGTTTGAACTTTTGGAGTGAATAGACCATAGCTAGGCATTCTCTTTCTGTGGTATTGTAATTATGTTCTGACTCTGACAGTTTTCTACTAGTAAATGTTATAGGATGGTCCAATTCCCTTGTTCATGGCTGCGCCAGAATAGCTCCAAGTGTTATAGTTCATGCATCAACATGCACGTGAAATGTCTTTTCCCAATATGGGAATACTAGTATTGGTTTTATTACCATCTTCTCTTTTAGAGTGTCCAATCCTCGCTGACAGTCCTCATTCCACTGAAATTTGTTATCTTTCCTCAATAGTTTCTCCATTGGTGCAGTGATCTGTGCATACCCTTTTATGAATTTCCTGTAGTATCCTGTGTGTCCCAATGTTTCCCTCAACTGACATACTTATTTTGGTGGTGGTAATTTGGCAATCAATGCAATCTTGGCAAGATCTACTAGCAATCCTTGTTTACAGACTATATGGCCCAATAGTATCCCAAAAGGTGTCCCAAAGATGTACTTCTTGATATTTAGTGATATCTAACACTGCCTTCATCTTTCTACCATCAACCTTAACACCTCTACATGGTTCTTCAACATACTATATATTGTCCAATCATCCAGGTATAATTCTAAAAAATGATGGATGAATTCTTTAAAATAATCTATGACTACTCTTGAGAATATAGTTGGTGCATTCTTCAGCCCAAAAGTCATGAATTTGTACTGGTAGGATCCCCATTCTATGACAATAGTGGTCTTGTACATGTCTTCTGGGGCTATCTTGATCTAATGGTAGCCTAAGAATCCATCTGTGAACGAGTATGCTTCCAGGCCTCCTACATTCTCTAATACCTCATCTGTGAAAGGGGTAGGGAAAGGGTCATGAAGACAAGCATCATTCAACTTCCTCAGGTCGACCATAGGGATTACCCACTTGGATTCTTCTAATGGTTCTATGATTCCAGCCTCCAACATCATGTCAATTTCTACTTATATATTGGGTTCAATCTATATGGTCAAGTCGATCTTGCTAAAATATTTTTCCCCCTTGAGTTGGTCCAGAAGGTCATCAATCCGTGGGATCGGGTACCTATTCCGGACAGTGGTCTTGTTCAGTGCTCGATAGTCAATGTAGAGTCTCCAATTCCCATCCTTCTTCTGCACCAGCATGATCGGGCTCCCACGGGGTGATGAACTCAGCCGGATGTGACCTTTCTGCAATAGCTCATGAATCTGCCTCTTGATTTTTTCATTCTCCAGAACAGAGTGCCAATAGATCGGTCCATTGGGAAACAGTGCACCTGGGGTCAGATCGATGGGGTGCTTGACCTGACAGTGTAGAGGCACCCCTACGGGGGAGGTGAAGATGTCCTCATACTCCTCCGTGACCCTATCCATATGTTGTTTTCGTGAAGAGGGGCCCTGTCTAGAGGTCGTGGCTGTAGTCTTCTTCTTTCCCTGAGGGCGGATCATCAAGAAAACAAATTTCCTGGTTTTGGCAAATTGCAATGAGCTTACTGCATTGTTTTACAGTAACCAAAGAGATGGCTGTAGGCGATGCTATTTCCAGTATCCTGTACATCTTATTGCCCAAAGTAATAATAACAGCATGAGGCCTGGAATCATACACAACATGTCACTTTCACAAGTATGGTTGGCCTAATAATACATCAGAAACATCAAGAGGAGCAATGTCACATAATACCTCATCTGTGAAGGGATTGATGTTGTAGGGAAGGCGACATTGTTGGCTTACGCGGAGGTTTCGTCCTTGGTGCAGCCACCCGATTGTGTATGGTTCTAGGTGTACTGTGGTCGACAAGCCTAGCCATTTCACAACCTCTACGGAGATGAGGTTCTTCTGGCTCTTGTTGTCGACAATGAACTGTAATGAGGAACCCTTTACCCACATCTGGGAATGGAAGAGGTGCTCTTCCTCCTCTGGATCTTCTGGTTCCTTCTTCTGGATCTTCATGGTGGCAATGGTGGCATTGGGCTCCGCATCGATAATCTGCTTCCCCCTGTCATTCCCCTTGTCAGGTTCAGATTCAGAGTCGAAGCCTGCATCCGATTCAGAATCCTTCAACTCGACTACCAGTGACTGCTTGGCCCGACACTCACTTGTGTTGTGAGTGGAGCTCTTATGGAACTCACACCACTTCCCCGTGTCCTTTTTTGGCTTTGTGATGTTGTTCTTTTCTTTCAACTTTGGAGGGTTGTCCTAGGCTGCCCCACCTTGGCTTGGTCCTTTATTCGACGGTTTGGGGATACCTTTCCCTTGCTTCTAATTCGCAAACCCAAAGTCTCGCTTCTTCTTTTTGAACTTCTGCTCAATCTTGGCAGCATACCAATATTCCACACCAAGCGAGGAGATGTTGAGGAACTCCATTCCTCCTAAATGTATCTATGAAGAAAACTACGGTACTTTAACACCAAATGTTTCTCTAAATATTTGATACCCAACTTTGTGCATAGGGTATGGAACAGATTCATCAGCTCATGCACATATTGGTCTCTTTGCTTTCACAACGTAGTCCATTGTATGTATTTTTCCTCATAGCTCCCCACAGGATAATATTGTTCCTTGATGGCGTCTCGAAAATAATTCCAAGTGGGTGCGACTGAGAACAGAGAGGGTTCCCCCTTGCTCTGTTTCTCTCAGTAGGTTTCCCACCAGTCCTTGACATGGGGGGAAGCTTTAAGGAGTGAAAAAATAATCCTTTCTCGGTCAGAAAAGTTATGAACCAAGAAATATCCTTCTAGCAGATTCAACCATCTATCAATGCCATCTGCATCTATTTGGACCTCAAATATGGGAATGTCAAAGTTTACTTGTACCTTAAAAGGAGTGGCGCCTCCAAAGTGGCTGTTGGATGTATATGCGCTACCAGTGGGCAACCGTTGAAGGATCTGGGCAAAGTTGTCCATCATCACATTCCTTTGTTTCTCAAGGGCCTCCTCGAGCAATAATTTGATAGGATCTCTTACTCCCTCATATTTATTTTCTTCCCCCATGGGTGACCATCGGGGTTTGGGAGGTTGATCTTGCAATGGTTCAACCAGATCGAGCCCTAACTCCTTATACCTTGATCTCGTTGGGGACATGCAAAGAAGGATCAAAATAGAGCAGACTGCTCTGATACCACTGATCCGGATTTATGGAGGAACAAAATGAAATACATAAATACACATAAACGTAGATATGAAACGGAAGTAAAACTTCATTTCATTAACAACAAATAAACTGAAATATGCTTACAGACAGAATGGAAATAAAATATCTCGGGCGTTGGTAGCTTATCTCTGAGAGGCGATGTGGTGGCTATTGGCCTATTAACTCTATGTTTTTTTTTTGTTTGTTAATTGGTCCAGACCTTCTTGGATCGGGATTAACCTTTGGCTTGAGAAACCGCGACTCAGGGGCATCCAAGCCGTCAAAATCACCTAGGGATCGCACCCGGCCTGAGCCACACCAACCCTTAACATGGTTTGATTTTTTGTCCCCGCAGGTTTCGAACCGGTGACTTTTCAACACGGAGTGGCTTAACAACACACTCCGTCACCGACTATCCTACACCTCAGGGATGCCTATTAACTCTATGTTACAATTAGGCTTGAAGGCCTATATATTATTGAGAAACAATGGAAAACCCTAAACATCCAAAAACCTAAGCCTAGGAGATGAAACACTAGATTATGGGCCCCGTTGGGGTAAATTGGTACATCAATTTCCCGGGGTCGTAACTTTGGCATACTATCTCCATTTGATGCACATGATACATCGTTAGAAAGATCTATCTGAGGAATACGTTGCTGGCAACGAATATTGAGACTGAAATAGACTCTTATTTGTCGGAGAATTCATGCCCAAAAGACGTCGTTTAGGGACTCAAAATGGCTCTGGAAGTTCAAGACCCAAAAAACTACTAAAAATAGTAAATTGTGCTATAATTAAGGAAACTGAAAAATCGAAAGAAACAATGGTGTGGGTCCAAGTGGAATAGGCAGCTGGCCACCAATATCCACCTGGATCATTGATATTTATTCCTTCATCTCTTTCTTTAACATAAATCCATTGAACATTCTAATTACTCTGATTTCTCTTTCCCTAGATCTTCCCCAACAGTGTCAGACAATCTTTTGTATCATGATCTAATGCGCGACAATACATACATGTCGCAGGTGGAAGTGGACATTCTCTTACATAATGTCCTAGTTGTTGACAATTGTGACATACCACCGGTCCTCTGCCTATTCCAAAGCCTCCTCTTCCTCATCCTCCACCTCTGTAGCCAGCTCGATCTCCTCACGGTGTGTTGTATTGGGGTGCCTGGTTATACTACGCAGGATTATACTATGGTTGCACGATATTGTATTGTGGCTGCGCAATATTATATTGTTGTGGTGCAATGTTATATGGGTCTGGTACTTGGTTGAACTGTGGTGCATATTTCCCTGTCATCATCTCTACCTACACCCTATAGGTATCTAATGTTTGTTCCCTCATCAACTCCATTGTCCTGCAATCTTTGTCATCATGGCCTACTAACTTGAAAAAGTTGCAATATGAACTCTGAGGAACTATTTGGTATTTCTATATTATTGGACAATGATATGGATCATGCCCCTGTGTCTTACAGATCTTATACCACAGTCCTCCTGATGGAAAAGGATTTGGCAGTCATGTTTCCATGTACTGTGCGAATGTTGGGAATTCATTCTTGTCGTGTCCTTCTGTCCTACATGTGGTACACCAAACATATTCTCTTTTGTCCTTACCCCTATTCTGGTTTAGTTGAAATGTTAATTTCTTCAGATCCTCCTTCAGCTCTTCTATGGATGGATCTGTCTTCTGATATTGGTTCTCTTCCAGTTGTAGGGATTCCTGTAGAGCCTCTTCCTGAGTTTGAAACTTTTGTTGTCTCAAAGGATACTTCAAGTGTGGTAGCAGGGAATTGACAAATAGATGCCTATGTTGCATGCTTGTCATGAAATATTTTAGCTTCCCCTTCAATCATTTGAATCTCTCGTCAATCTCCCACACAGATTCTCCTGGTTTCTGTCTGAACTCTATCATCTCATTCATGTATTGATCCTCTGAGCTAGACTTCTGGAATTCATTTATCAACAACTTCTTGATATCCACAATCATTCTAGTTGTCCTTGGTGTATTGTTTGCAGCTAAGCTCATGCACCAATCCAATGCCTGGCCTCTTAGCGTGATGGCTAATTGCGCAAGTTTAGTGTCCTCATCTGTGATCTGTTTTTCTTCCCAAATATTTTCACAAATGAACAAGTGCTTCTCAGGGTCCTTCGACACCTCTCTCTTGAATTGTGGTAATATGATGGTGGGATCATGTCCTGCCATCCTGAATGTTGAACTAATACCTTCGTGTGGTGTAGATATTTGGCTACCATTTCCTGAACTAGCTCCTCTGGTTTCTACTCCTGTAATATATGTACTTCCTACTGTCTTCCTTCCAAAATTCATTTGTCTAAATGGTGGTGTTATTATTGGTGTATTAGTCACACATGGGTTTATGGGTTCCACACTGACACTGATATGGATAGGAGTGTTGCCTTATGTTCATGTTCTTGGGCCTCTTGTCTTCCTTTCATATGTCTCATGTAGGATTTCCTCAATCTTCTCCACAGCCCAGAGATCCTCTACCTCTTCTTCATCACTTTCCAAGCCTTGCCTCAGGGCTATAGCACTCTTCTTGTTGTTCATCTTATATTGGTAGGGTACTCAACTGTGTGTTCTTTCATTTGTTTCCATGATCTACTTGATATGGTCTTCATCCATCATGATTGGATCCGAGGCCTCCCCCTTATTTCCTTTGTCCATTTCTTCCTCCATTTATCCGTCTCTTGTCAGTGCTTCCACCCTTCCCCCATGCACGCAGGGAAGTTTAGTTGTCTGAGGCCATTGTCATTACGCCCCTTTTATATAGTAATATATTAATGGAAGTATACAACGATATGATATACCTACCTCTAGGTCCCTTCATGAACTCTTTCTCTGCTGCGATGTAAGACTTCACAGTATCTACTGCAAATTATGTTATAAATCTTGCAACAATGTTGTCTAACCAGAAGTCTACTACACAGGTATATTTATTATCAACTTGTTGTAAGTGCATGATCTCCATAGCATTCCACTCTAGCTATCTAATTCTATTTGTAGTGTGGTTGTCTTTCAACCTCAATATCCACTCCTACAACACATGTGGAAAATCACAGAAAAATACTTCATGCACGTCGATGAATACGTACTTGTCCAGTTATTTGCACGGTGTTAACTTTAGGTTTCTGTTATATTTCTGCGCAAAATCCAGCTCCTTTATTTTCAAAAAAATCTCTATTTCTTCTTTCATTGGGTTCCACGGTCTCAACATCCCTTTTATACTCTCATTCTTTTAATGTTTTTTTTCGCCAGATCTGATATCACTCAATCCCATTCTATTCCTGTTGAGATTTGGGTACCTTGGAAAGTGGTCCCCGTGTGCTTATGAGTTTCTAAGAACAAAGGGGGAAGACTATTACCCTTGTACTTTACTTTATAATTCTAATTTCACTTTGACTTAGGAGTTTTAAGTCAAAAGTGAAATATGTCACTTAAGTCATAAAGTGAGAATTAATTCACAATGTGGGTGAATTAATAGACATAAAGCAACTAAGGAAAGTGGGTTTCCTTAGTGATATTTTTGGAGTTGATCTCACCCATTGATTAGACTTGGCTAGATCTAATCT
>CBVK0100545448.1:0-14685 GCA_900067695.1 Picea abies
ATTTGAGTGAGGGGTCGGGGAACTGTCTCCCAAATGGGACTAGGCCCCTGAGGGGGTGTGGATTCGTGGACTGTGGGGGTCAATGAGTTCGCGGGAGGCTCTTGTGGGAGTGATGCTACGACTGTTGAGACGTCAGGAATGATTGAATCCTCCTGAGGAGGATGAGCATCCTCCGTGTGAGTTCCGTTAGAGGAGATGATGCATACTTGATTAGGGGGAAGGAGTGGTGGTGCTCCATGGTATGTCCCTAACAAGGATGGATCATTGAAAATACCAGGACCCATGTCGATGAGTGGATATGCATCTTTGTTCGTGTGAATGAGAGGAAGAATGTTATCGAGATTGGCAGATGGGTTAGGTTCGTAATGCGAGACTTGGTCAATGGTCACAATCTTCCCATTGTGGGGGAACATGATTGTCCTAAATACTGATGATGCCACTACCTTCATAGCATACATGTAGCTACATCCAAACAAGATATTGTAATCGAGTTGAGCATCGATAACTTCAATGTCAATGAGGATAGTCTTTCCCCCGAGTTCCACGGGGACATTTTGGAAGAGCCCTTCAGGAGATGATGGTCATCCGTCATAAGCTCGTAGTGTGATGGCGGAGGGTTTGAGTTCCGGGGAACCAAGTTTCTTCCATACTGTTTTGGACATGATGCATGTAGATGCTCCTTCATCGATGATACACCGATGGACGGTGATGTTCCATATTTTTACTGGTACTTGAATAGCGACTGCGGTGGGAAGACGAGGTTTGTAGCTATCAAGGTCAAAAGTGATGAGTCGAGTATTGGCAGGGTCAACTGCCCCCAAGGCAGAAAGTAGTGATTTCCGCTGAGTAGGACAAATCTGGAGGACTTCCAAAACTGACATGGCAACCGGGGATTGTGCTAAGTCGTCTACCAAGTTGTAGTTATGTGCTGCCCTAGCCTGTGGATTGTGAACATTCCTGCGTAAGGGGATGCGAGGGATACATAATGGTGGTTCGGCAGAAGGGTGAGGGATCATCAACGGGGGTCCCGTCGGTGTAGGGTTTATCTCTGGAGAGATAGGAGTAGACTCAGATGGTGTCAAATATTGACGATTGCGTGTTTGCAGAAGAATTTCTTCCTCACTGGTGAGGAGACTTGTTCGCTCTACTAGATTGTTGGGGTTGTGATATTGGCCCACCTGAGGTGAGGGATGCTGCGTGTCCTGTTGGGTGTTTATCACACCTTGATGTGGGATGGGATTTTGTAGTACGGCAGGAGGGGGCTGTTGTGCGTATTGTTGTTGTGCTTGCTGAGGGGCAGGTTGTGCTGGGGAGGGAGGAAGGCTCCCAGAGTCTTTCAACCTTTTGAAATCATTGATCTGGGGGCAATGGTGAGTGTAGTGAACAAACACGCCACAAAGAGCACAAGGGTGGATGGTTTTAACAGTATTCCGTCCTTGGCGTTTTTTGTTATTGCCCCCTTGGGGGTTTTGGTTCCCTTGGTTCTGGTTGCCCCCAGTGGGTTGATGCTATGGGGGTTGATTCCTGCCTTGACCGGGGTTATTGTTATTCCTGTTCCTTCCTTTCTTCTTGGCATTGTTTGAAGGGTGAGCAGGGTTGGCTGTGTTCAATTGTTCAAAATTTTGGTATTGTTGAGCAGCAAAGGGTTGAACAAAATTTACCCCCGCATGTGGATGTGGGGGAGCCATGGGTTGTGGAGGACCAGGAAATGGGAAGTAGGGATTCTATGGTGGTACCGCTCCATAAGGTACATAGGAAGGCACAGCGCTTTCACTAGTACTATAAGCTGACGTGGAGGGAGCACCACTGGTGGTTGGAGGAGGTGGATGTATGGGGGATGCCGGTGGTGGTCCACTGATGGGTGGAGGTATAGCAACAGGATATGGCTATTGATAAGGGGGTGGGGGGAAATAAGAAGTGCCCCCATATGTCGGTGGGTATTGAGGTGTTCCATACATCGGTGGTGGTTGGGGTTGTGGACCATGGTGTGTGGTGGCACCTATTAGTTCGTCTGCTGAGTGAGACATCCCAGGTTTGTCTTGACCAAATGGCACAGGTTTCGGAAGATCAGGAAGTACAGTGTATAAGTACCCTAACTATGCATAGATGAGATCATACTGTTGGGCTTTACTGATGGCTTCCTCTTCGGATTGAGGGAAGGTAGAAGCGACATCCTTTCCCAGGAGAGTGACAAGTGATCTAAGAAACCAGTCAAGGCACTATTGTTTGGTGGTTTCTGCTTTACACAAACTACGTCGCCTACGCCACTCATGAATGTGGTCAGCAATGTGGGTGGCTGAGGTCTGTTTGAAGTTAGACAGAAGCTCTAGACCATTGTCATGGCGGGTGGGTAATTGGAAGAAAGTTAAAAACGCTTTGGCCAATGACTCAAAGGTTGTGTGGGACCCTGGATTTTCTTTGACATACCATTTGGCTGATGGGCCAGTAAGTGTGCGTTGAAATAGTCACAATCTAACGGAATCATCCATAATGCTATTGGATGAACACCATAGATGAAAGGTCATGACATGATTGGCGGGGTCATCCCCTGCCTTCCCTTCAAACTTTGGTATGTCTGAAGGGAGTTTTGTTGGCATTGTAGGCCATGTGGCGTCATGCAATATAGGATCATTGGTAAGCTTGGTGAGATCCTGTATGTTGAGAGAGGCCAAGTATGGCATCTGTAGTGGGGTGGCAGGATTAGTTCCAGCCATAGTGTGTTGTGAACCTGACCCTTGATGGGGACTAGGTGGGTTGGTGCTCCCTCCTTGAGAGAAAGTGGGTCCCTCGCTTCCGTGCAAAGGAGAGCGAGTGAATGGATGACCTTGGGAAGTGGACCCAAGTAAGGTAGAACCAAGCAAAGCTAATCCTAAGATGGTAGCACTCACAGGAGTGTGTGAAGGAGGTACTGATGAGTGGGTACGACCAGATACTCCCCCTAAAATAGGAGGAAGGTTGAGCAAGCGTCGTGAACGACGGGGGTTCTGTGGTTCCCCTATGATTTCAGACTAGTTGTGTGAAATGTGTGAAAAAAGTGGTGAAAGAAATATAGAAACAAGAGTCTTTGCTGTGATTTGTTGTACACAATATATATATCAAATTCAAACTGTAATCATATGTGCATCATACATAAATGAAAAAGAAGCATATATGTGGGTAAAAGGTTTTTGTCCACGTGGGGGAATCAAAAGAAAGAAAATGCTCGTGTCCTAGAAGACGTAACGTCCTTCCTCTCAAATAGCACTGGACCTTCCAATAGTACTCAACAGTGGGGTCTGAAGTCACCAGAAGAGAAACTAGTGAAGGATGAAACAATTGGTTATAATGAGGGGTAGAGAGGGTAATATCCCGAAAGAGTTGGCGATACTTCCCAATAGCCACACAAATTCCAATCAAGGTGCAATTGCAGCCCACAATCATCACCTGGGTAGATGTCCTAAAGTTGGTCACTAGGTACCTCGGTCCAAGTGCAACATTTAGATTTTCGGCCTATCCAAGAGGTGGGTGCCTCAAGGGGGGACGCACAGAACAACCGGACCTCAGCCTTCGACCCTTCATGGATATCTCCCTGCCTTATGGTGATTGGAACACTGGACTTGGAGGATTTGAAGTTCCCTATTTGTCAACTTCTATGTTTGAAATTGTGAGAACCAGATAACGAGGAGTTATTTGGATGCCTATCCCCGAAATCCTACCTAAACTAAAAACTTCTTTTGAAAACTCCTGTGGAGGAAAACTTAGTGAGTTTTTTAGAAATTTTTTCGATGATGTTGTTTTGTGAGGCTGGGGGTGAAAACCAACCTCGTTTGATTAAAAGTGGGAGTGGATAGTCTTATCAAGAAAAGATGGGGTGTTTTCAGAATCCCTTTGGAGGAAACCTACTTAGACCTCCATGTTTCGAGAAGAGGCTATGTGAGTGAAAAAGTGACTTTTGTGTGTGAGTGAAAGTGCGCCAAGTTTTAGTTAATTATATGTCACCTTACTGCACGTGGACATCGCCTGGTCCTTACAAGAGTGTGATTACCTAATTAGCTAGATGTCATTGGTATAACCTTGCGGAATTTTAAAAGCCCTAGGAAACTAGCATGTGGACATGTGGTCCGTTACTATCCTTTAACTCCCTATGTGTGAGTTAATCTAGAAAAAGCATGAAACTATCCTAGATTGAACATGTGGGCATGTGTGGGCCCGTTACAAACCTTTAAACACTCCTAGTTTTTTTATCTAAGAAAGCAAAATTCCAACCACTATCCTACTTTTTGTGACATGTGGGCATGTATGGGCCCGTTACAAATTTAAGATATGTTTGAAAAATGAAACTAAGAGGGGTCCCAAAAAGGGCCTTTGTCCTCTCCTAAAGGTTTTGCAATTTTGTTAAGGGAGATGATATTGTTTTCACAATCCTTTTCTAGTTCTCAAGATCGCTTGATGGTGCAAGAGAAGAGCATACTCAAGATTGTTACTTTCAACTTCGAGTCCCAAAATGTGAGTTTAGATGTGATTAAAATTGATGTTCTCCTTAGATTTAAAAATCAAAGCAAGCCATCCACGTGGCAAAAAGAAAATAAGGGAAATTGATTTTTATCCACCTAAGTGCCTATGTTTGTTTGAATATCCCCTTTATAAGTTGAGGGGTCTAAGTGGTGCAGTATTTAGAGCATGATGCATATCATCATTCTTAAGAAGGAAAATGATTTTCCCCACATCCAAGACCTTACAATGTAAAATTTTAGTTCAGATACGCGACCCCTAGTGTGGACAGAGGCGCATATGGCACTTACGCGCTGGAAGAATTGAGACCGAAAGCACATGCGCGCAGAGAGAAACTGTTGAATAGGTGCATGCGTGCATGATGCGCGTCTGTGGGGTGGAATTCCCACGCGCCTATGACAAACGGCCGAGAAGAAAAATTCGAATGGATTTCTCTCAAATCTCTTGTGAATTGGCTGGTTAGCAGGTCGGCAGAGGCCGGTTTGTGAACCTGCAAGTTAATGAAATCAAAAAGAAAGCAAAATAAGCCCAAATGAGGGAGGAATTGATACCTTATCCCCAGTATGGTCGCCAATCTGTTTGCACCCAATTCGTCACTTGGTGAGAAAATAAAGGGTGCTTACATGCCCAGTTGGACCTTGTTGGGCATGACAGCTGTAGAGGAAAGAGTTAGAAAAAGAACAACAAGACTATAAGCAAGAATTAAATTAAAACAAACTAAAACTATGAGCATATGGATAAAGAAATAACAAACACAAAAAGACCAATATCACCAATGTTTTTAGGCTGATCAATTGATGAAATCCAAAGCACAATGAAGAAAGGGGACTTGGGTCCCTTCTTTCTCCACTCAATTAGGTCTTTGACCATCCTACCATGCGGATTCAACTCAGATTTGATGGTCAAATCAGGTTGGGAGCTGGTCCATAAGTGGTTGGGAGGCCTACCAATTCAATAAATGCGCCATTTAGCAGGTGCACGGGTTTTTGCACTAACAGTCGTGCATCGCGTGCATTATATGTTTTTGTTCCACGCATATGCGCGCGCACTCGTCTTCTGTAAAGCGCCCTTCAATTTTTGGTTACTTTGTATAGTTTTTGACCCTTTTGTAATGCTGTGAAATTAATCCAATTCCATGAATGACTTCATTCCTGTTTTGACGATGCTGAGTTCTTGTCGCCAGGTGCGGACGAAATTTCAGTGATAACAGGGGGACCTCCAGGATTGATGCATGCACAACAAAGAAAAGATACTAGCTAAAGGAGATCAAAGCTTATGTATTAATCATCAAACTAGTTACAAACTGAGTTTTAGAGATTTCTCCTCTACAAAGTCTAATCTCCCTTAAGCTTTAAAGTCTAGCTTATTTATACAATGGAGGATGTAAAAACTAGCCTAAGATTACTTTCTTGGAGTAATAACATAATTAATTATATCCTAGAAGTATTAATTTGACCCTGATTTGGTATCTTATTCGAGAAATCGGCCATAATAGAAAATATGGGCATATTAGCTTAGAATACAGTCCTATCCAATATAGTTACCAACTTAATGAGAACTGTGACCTCAAAACAAGAATTCTAGCCCAAAAAACCCATATTTTTCCAAAAAAGACATGAAAATCAACCCCAAATCAAAAAATGGTGCTACCAGTAGCACCATTTTTTCAAACAGGTCAAAATTACAACATTTTTCAAACATGGCCTTTAAAACTCATACAGTAGCACAGAAAAACCTTCAAATCAACACTTAAATAAAAAAATGATGTTATAGATTTATTTTTTTTCAAAAAGTTAAATTTATAGATATTTTGAAATTGTATTTTTAGCAATTGGTACCACTAAAGCCAAAACCGCAAGGATTTATACTGTCAAAAAGGAAGATTATGTTTATATATTGAATAAGGCACTATATGGACTCAAACAAGCTCATGGAGCATGGTATTAAATATTGGATAGGTATCCATGACAACAAGGGTTTAGGAAAGACAATACAGACAACAATCTCTACATAAAGGAAAATCAAAATAATTTGTCGATAATCAAAGTTTATGTTGATGACATTATTTTTTGCAGTAATGATGATAGGATGAGTCAAACATTTTCTAAATAAATGCATAATGAATTCAAAATATCATTACTTGGTGATTTTTCTTTATTTTTGGGGCTCTGCATATGTTAGCTAGATACATGTATTTTCATCTCCCAGACCAAGTATATCAAATAAATGTTGAAGAATTTTGGAATGGTATATTCCAAGCCCGCAAGTACTCCCATGCAAACTAGATGCAAATTGAGAAAATATGATATATCCAAAGATGCATAACAGAGGATCTATAGATCGAGGATTGACAATTTACTCTATGTGACAACTTCAAGATCGGATGTGATGCAGGAAGTTGGAAAGGTGGCTTGGTTTCAAGCAACACCAAAGGAATCACATGTTATGGCAGTGAAGAGGATATTAATATATCTAAAAGTTACATAAGAGGTTGGATTGTGGTATCCAAAAGGGAATGATATATCTCTTACTGCCTACACAAATGCAGATTGGGCAAGTAGCATTGATGATATAAAAAGTACAAGTGGAACATCTTTCTACTTGGGTGATTGTATGGTATCTTGGTTGAGTAAGAAACAATATTTAGTATCAGTTTCCACAATAGAAGCAAAGTATATTTCAGAAACAACATGTTGTACACAAGTTCTCTAGATGAAGCAAACTTTGCAATACATACGGGTGGAATATGACAATCCTATTATGATATTATGTGATAATATCAATGCTATAAGTATCTCTAAGAATCCAATGATGCATTCCAAGATGAAACACATTCCAATCAAGTTTCACTTTCTAGAGGAACATGTTACATAGATTAGAATCAAGGTAGAGTATGTTGGTACAAAAGAGTAGAATGCAGTAAACATAAGATAATTAATTATTGTAGGGATAATTAATTATTGCAGGAATAATTAATTATTGGAGGGATAATTAATTACTACAGGGAAAAGTAAAGTGGGAGTCAACAAAAGATAACAGGTTCCATGGGAGTTTCATGTTTCATGGCAGTTGCATGTCATTAAGAAATTTATCTTTATAACACAGAGAAGAAACCATTGCAAATCACTTTTGTGTATTCACCTCTAAGAATACAAGTTGGGGATCTGAGGCAGTGAGCTGAGAACAAGGATAAGGGGTTTCATACAATAATTCCTTGAGTATATCCGTGAGTTTTAGGAGGAAACACGTAGACATACGTGACATGTAGTGATGAAAATCATAGATACCTGTGGGAAGACAATATACATAGTCACGGACTTGTGAGGAAACGTTGTGGAAGATTAGGGATCTAAAAGCTTAGGTCAAATACAGTCTAAAGGTATGTCTTCATGTGTGTGTTAGGGAGTTATTTTGAATAAGTCAGGAACAAGTATGTCTGAGTAATTCATAATCTGTTGATTTGGAGAATTCTCTTATTGATTTTGGCATGAGGAATAAGTGGTTGCGAAGTTGATGAGAAATTGATATCAAAAGTAGTAGAAACAGAGGTATCAAAGAAGAAACAACAATATTTTATCAGTTACAACAACAGAGGTAGTGATAGGGTTGTCTACAGTTATATTTCAGGGTGGTTGGACGGGAAAAGGAAAGGGGACAGTATCTTCCTTCTAGTTGGAGCCATAAAACTAGGGAGTTGGAGCTTCCTTCAGTTTGTAGCCTGTAAATAGGGGGTTGGAACCTCCTTCTAGTTGTAGCTAGAGAAATAGGAAGTTGGTGCTTCCAATGAATGTACTCTTTAACAAATAAGAAAAGTGTTTCATAGTTTTTTCCCGCATTGGGTTTCCACGTAAAGATTCAGTGTGTTGTGTTTATGTGTTGTTTATGCATTGATTTATGGTACTAATGATATATTCAATTTTGATTGAATATCATTGAAGATGTATATTGTGGTCAAATAAATAAAAGTACTAATATTGATTCACCCCCCCACTCTCAGTATTTCAACATCCTTATCACCAAAAGTAAAATTGCCTCCCCTTTCTTCCTTCAAGGTGAGAAACTTGGTATGGTTCCCTGTTGTGTGTTTTGAATATCCAATGTTAAAGTACCATTGGTTCCCTTCATTTTGAGCATGAAGTGCAATTCCACATTCTTCTTTATTCAATCTTTCTTTCTTCCTTTTCCACACTCTGATGTATTATTCTCTATGCTGGGTAAGAGCATATTCTTCCCTATTTTTTTTAGGGGACTTTAAATCAGGTTTTTTATATAGTCATGTGCTATGTTCCCATAGTTATTTCACTTATAACATTTAATATCAAGTAGATGAGGAAATGAAGTGTAGTTTTTGTTTGCAAACCCATGAGAAATTTTGGTTTTGTTTCTCACATTTTCATCCTTTGAGTTTTTGTAAAACCCTCTATTTATATCTCTCACATGATCACTTCTTGCATAAGCTCTACAATCTATTTATTTATGACCAAAATTATTGCAAGAAAAACAATATCCGAGAAAGAGGTACCAGTTTGTGAAAGGTCTTCATGGTGGAACACCTCTTCTGAATTCATTATTTTTGTTCTTGTGAGAAGAATTAAGTTTTTGTTGGTGATAGTTTCCTTTCATGTTGTTGCTTTCATTGTTCGTATAGCCTTTGAGAATATTAGCATAACATTTAGGATTTTCGTCATTTTCTTTTTTTGATGCCTTTATGACTTTAATGCTTGCATCTCCCTCGGTGGATTTTTGTTTATTTTCATATATGAGACCTGTCTTGATGAATGGTGACCTTTGTAAACTAATAATATTATCTAATATTTCAGTACTCTTTCCAAAATCCAAGCTTCTATTCAACTGATCAATTGTTTTCTCTAGTTCCTTTCTTAAGAAAATTGTTTCAAATTCTAGTTTCTCACAATTTTCTTTGTTTTCTTTCAGCTAGATTCTCACCACTTCTTCTATCCTCTTTGCCTTTTCTAGTTGAGTCTTTAGGATAATAATTGTCTTCTCTATTTCTTCAAAATCATGGTCCTTATTTTCATGTTTCTATAATTGTTTCTTTTTCTTTATATTATCTTCCATGAGTCTATCTATTTTGTTTAAGGAAATAATGAGTTTTGCTTCAAAATTCACTTTTCCATCAATGTATTCTTCTTCTAAATCTTCATTTTCTTCATTAGAAGATTTTTTTCCATGGTTACAGAGAGAGATTATTCTTTGTCATCAATATATTCCCTTTCTTTGAAGTTTCTAGATCCTCCTTTTAGATTTCTCACAACTTATGCTTCTTCTATCTCTGACTCACAATAGGAAAAAACACCATATTTATCTTCACTGGAGATCTCTTCATAAATGTTTCATATCTTGTACCAAATATGTTTAGTTATTTACACTTCATTACCTTGACAATATCATAATCTGGTAGACCACTCAAGATAACCTCTATTGCTTTTTCATTATTTTCACTTGACTCCTTCCCAGCTTTATCTATACAACCTGTTGTGATTGGTTTCCAAATATCATACCCAAGGGATTGTAAATATATCCTCATTATTATACTCGATGTTGCATAGTTTGTTCGATCAAACAAAGGAGCTATGTTTGTAGGGAGACCTTCCTTACCATCCATATGTGCTCAAGATCTACCTTTCACTAGTTAAACTCTTTCTGAAGGAACCTGCTCTGATACCAATTGTTGAGATTATGGTTATACTGAAAGGGGGTGAATTAGTATAAGATAATTTTTACTTTGTTTAACCATTCATCAATCAATCATTAAATAAGAAACAATAATCACATATAAACTCAAATCAAAATGCACAATGTTTAGTGTGGAAACCCTTGTGGGAGAAAACCATAAAAACTTATCTTTTATAAATGTATGTAGGAACCAACCTATTGCTCTAAATATTGTAGGAATGAACCTAATGGAGACACCAATCTCTTTAATTGAGCACCAACTCAACAATATGTATGCACCAACCTAATGGAGACACCAATCTCGTCAACTAAGCACCAACTCAAGAAGATGTAGTAACCAACCTACTTGAGATATCAATCTCCTCAACTGAGCACCAACTAAATAATATATGTGTAGACACCAATCCATGATATTCATACACAAAATACTTCTGAGTTCACTTATATGTTTCATTCCATAGAAAATCCTTCAAACTCTATAAAGCCTCATGGCATCATTCCCAGAATATAATCATTGATGACAACATCTGTTGACAGTAACATCCACTGATGATAACATTCACTCACAATAACTTCACTACCTTGTAGCATTGCATACAATAACATCACAACCTTATAACATACCTTGAGAGCTTCAAAGAATCCTTTAGAACTATCTTTCACACCAGAAATACACCCCAACACCTTTAGTGCACCTCAAACTTGATCTCTTCCTTGGTTGCACTAAAAATGTGAAAATCCATCCTATATTTATAGTAATTTAGTCTCCAAAATACTGGTTGCACCGACCTCAATTTTATGACGTGTTGTTGGAAAAAAAAATCATATCTCCTCATTCCTAGGGAGGGACTTCCATATACGGTTGGAAAGGTCTTAGAATAAGCTTTCCAACCATGCAACTTGTGCTCCCATTTGAGTTAGTTATGTAGGGTAAAAATGTGTTCAAAGATATGATATCCAAATTGACCACAAATAATACTTTCAACAATATCCATCTTTCAATATTTATCTTAGACATTTGTAGGCTTGTAATATTTATATTGGACATATTGTGGGCTCCCCCTATCTTTGACATCAATGACAACAATATTTCCAACATAGGTTATTGTTGAAATCAATGCAACTATTTATTGATCTAAATGAATTTTCAGTATATCGTCACTACCATCAATTTTCACTATATCATCACTAAAATCAATGCACTTTATTGTTTTTCATTATATCATCACTGAAACTAATGCAATTACTTGATATCTTTAAATAAATTTTCATTGTATTATCACTAAAATAAATATATTGTTTATTATTTACTTATATCATTGTTGAAATCAATGCCACAATTACTTATATCATTGTTGAAATCATTGCAATTGTGACTACTTTACATCATTTTTCATTGTATCGTCACTTAAATTAATACATGTTATCATTTTGAATTATATCATTGTTGAAATCAATGCAACTATTTGCTATATCATTGCTAAAATCAATGCAACTATTTGTTATATCATTGTTGAAATCAAAAGTGGTTGTGAACGTTCTTACCTTCTTCACTCCTCCTTGTCTTAAATGTGTGGACAAAAAAAAAGATTTTTTATATTTTTCGTATTTTTAGTGAAAACTGTAATATTTCAAAACCAATTCCTTCAGTGCCTCCCTCACAACGATGCCAAAAATGTCATCCTAATTTATTTTCATAAATAGGAATTTATCGTGTCAATCAAGACTTGGTAAACTTGTGAGGCACAATCATTGTATGTGAGAGAACTAGCTTTGAAATACAGACTAAGAGGGAAATCCAAACTTGAAAGAAATCCTCAAATACTCTTTGTAATATAGAAAGTGTAATCTAACCTAATATTTAAAACTTCAAATGAAATCTAATTATTTCAACCTTAGGTTATCATTGTTCCACTGGTAGAAAATCAAACTGTAAAGTGAAATATGCCACTGGTTGTGGGCTCTTTGCAACAATGCTCTATCAACTAGTGAGGTTAAAGGTTTTGAAATAAGGTTCTAACACACATGCAAAATGAAAAGACTTGAATTAAATCTAATTCATTCAACCTAAGGTTATCACTATTCCACTGGTAGAAAATCAGGTTACAAAGTGAAATATGCCACAATGATTATTAGCTCTTTGAAACAATACACTTTCAACTAGTGAGGTTAAAGGTTTTTAAAGGAATGTCTTAGCACACTTGCAGAATAAAAGACTTGAAGTAAATCTAGTTCTTTTAAGATTAGGTTATCATTGTTCCATTAGTAGAAAATCAAGCTGCAAAGTGAAATATGTCATTGGTCGTGGGCTATTTGTAACAATACTCTGTTAACTTTTGAGGCTAAAGATTTTTAAAGAAGGTTCCATGCAAAGAACTTGACATAAAACTAGCTTTTAACTATCTAATTATCACATCAACTACAAATTCAAATGGAATTTGAAATTTAAACATAAAGATTAAAATGGTGTTGTATACATACATGAATAACAAAAATTACTTACAGAAACGAAGATGGAGAAATCAAACTTATACAAAACAATATACATAATGACATGTATCAATACAAGGGGGGGGGATCTAGGCTTGATGCATGCACAACAAAGAAAATATATTAGCTAAAGGAGATGACAACTTCTGTATTAATCATCAAACTAGTTACAAACTGAGTTTTGGAGAGTTCTCCTCTACAAAATCTAATCTCCCTTAATCTTTAAAGTCTAGCTTATTTATCCAATGGAGGATGCAACAACTAGCCTAAGATCAATTTCTTGGAATAATAACATAATTTTAATTAGATCCTAGAAGTAACAGTTCGACCTTGATTTTGTATCCAATTAGAGAAATCAACCACAACAAAAAATATGGGCATCTTATCTTAGAACAACAGTCATATCCCCAAAATTGCGCATTTTAATGAAAATATACCCTCTTTCCACCTAATTGGTCATGTGCTACATAAAACCCATGTCCTATAATTTCCAAATTCGTCTTCACCAATCAAGAAATCACGTTTGAATATTTATGCATGTTCTTGCTGCTAAATAGTTTCCTATAGATACCCGAGTTGAACAAGGCGTTGACTGAGGGTTTATGGGTCAATTTTTCATGCATCCAAGAGGACACATTCCATGGCATGAAGGAAATGAACGAAACCCATGTCCTCATTTCTTCCAAATCAACCTGCACATATCTCAATGAATGACGAATTACAAGATTTAAATTTTTACTTCAATTTCTAGTAAAATACGAATTTAAACTATTTGAATATGTTGATTTTAAAAAATTAAAAATAAAATAAATATTTGTGTAACTAAGCCTTGGATGGTCTTTATTTGGCTAGGATAGATGGAAAACATGTCAAAAAGGAGAGATGTAAGGTAAAAAAGGTCATAAGTCTAGAGGCCTTTTAACTGACAAAATAGAGTATTGACAATATGTTGGCTATATAAGTGAATATAGTATTCCCACACATTGTTATGTCAATGCCATGTCAATTTAATGTATGATTGGTTAAAAATGTTTTAGTAAACAGTTTTTAAAGAAATAACATTTACTCTCAAATTTTTTAATGGAAATACAAATTCTCGATGACTTTTAACCTAAAATAACCATTCATTGCAACAATTATTTGCAGAGGTTAAAATTAGTTGATCCTTATACTAAATATAGAATTCATTCCTTTAAATATTATCTCTCACAAACTACGCATTATGTTGATTATCAATAATTTACCCTTGGCTTTAATCTTTGTAATACTTTAGTCCCAACATGTACTGAATAATGTGTGTACCCATGCATGCACTTCATTATAGTTTTTTCAAGTTAAAGAAGTCACAACCAAAGACTCAACTTAGTATGGTTGTAGCGCTTTGTAGGGTCACCATGTCGAGAATGAACTTGTGACCTGCACGTAATTGGGGTGGTCCTCCAGTGAAATACACACACTACCCACCCTCTTGTCTTTAATTTTACAATCTAATATATTAATTATCCATAATCCTAAATCGTGTCTATTGTATAAATAACATCTGTGATAGATTCTCTCTCTCTCTCTCTCTCTCTCTCTCTCTCTCTCTCTCTCTCTCTACACACACACACACACACACACACACAATGATTGTTATTATTCATTCAAAGTGTGTGTGTGTATGTGTATAACAAAGATGACATAAATTTTTAATATTTTATTATTTTGTATTATTTTATTATTTTTTATTATTTTTTTAATGTATTACATTACATGAACATCTCCCCCATCTCCCCCATATTGGATTGTGATGTAGGAGCATCGCCCACGTCAAGCGAGCCAACGCAAAAGGACAAAAGACAGCTGTACACGCCCAGCCGAAACTTTAAATTTTCCCTTGAAGTTGATGCGTCGAATATAAATGAGATCATTTAATGAAGGCGCCTTGATATAATGTAATCATACCTTGAGCGTCCTTCTCTCGTCTGAAGTAGATAGGAGGCATTTATAGTAGTTAATGCAGGTAGA
>CBVK0100545449.1:0-16822 GCA_900067695.1 Picea abies
AAGAAAGAGGGAAAACGGATTTAGACACCCTCATTGTGCATTTGTAACATTAGCATGATTATCAGAAGTAGGAAGAGCATAGAAAAGAAGAAGAGAGCTGTAGAAGAACACCCATGTACAGATCTTGAATTAATAGAAGGAAATTGATTCAGATTCATGGTTTTGGGTTACTCTCTGTGTATGTGTGTTAATTGATATGCTCAGGAATGTTTACTTCCTGTTATGCATTTGCTTTGATATGCTGTGTATATGAATTCATGTTCTAACCAAAAGTCTGGAAGGAAGAGGAATGAGTTTCAATTGTTTCTCTGTCTGAGCATGAGTTCCTGCAAGGAGTGCAGTTGAAGTGTCTGCAAGGAGTGTGTTGACAGAGAGCTCAAATAGTTTAGCTTTTGTTCTCATTTATTTCAGAAGTGCAGACAGGCACAGGAGCCACGCAAGGAGTGCACAGGCCGAGTAAAAGTCTCAGGGTTGCAAACCTGAGTGAAGCATTGAAGACTGTTGTTGTAGGTGTGCACAGAGTCAGAGGAAGTTCAAACACTTGGAGTGTTTGAAGGCTGCCGAAAGGAGTGCATGCAAGAGTTCCCTGAAAGCTCAAAGTTGGAGGAAATAGAAGCCTTCAAAGGGTGTAGAGTCATGAGAAATATGAAGAGGGATAAGGTCTTTGGAGTTGTTGAAGGTAGCACAAGACATTGGTGCACATTCAGTGATTAGAAGGCATTTAGAGTTGTGGCGTAAGTGGTTAAATCCGGGAAGGCATCGGGATATTGAGGCATTGGGGTTTGGAAGATAGAAAGTCCTATGAACAACTACATTAGGCATCGCGAAATCGTGAAACGCAATTTCCTGAAGAGTCACAGGAGCGTGTGGGCCATGGAAGGGTCAACAGTGGACAGGTGGCACACCATATCGGAGTTCGGGAAATAGAAAAATCTTGAAACATTTTCAACTGGGATCGCGATATCGCGAAACGTGATATCCCGACAATTAAAGGAGTGGGGGGGCATAGGAGTCAGCGAGAAGGACAGGTGGCGCACTGTATCGGGGATTGGGGATCGGTGAAGTGAGTTTCTCGACTCTTTCGAGTACCGAATTCCCGATAGGATAAGTCTCGACAGGAAAGGGAAAGGTCAGTGACAATTCAGATCGGGTTTCGGGAAAGCGTGAGACATGAACATGCGACCACAGGACTCGTGAAAACGCGAAGTCTGATTTCCTGATTAGAATAGGGAGATCTCTTGGAGAATTTTTGTGGGTGCGAATAATTCCCAATAGTGAATTAGAAGGACATTTCAGTTCTTCGGGCCGAGGAAGGAGGAATATCCTGAGAGCGGACGTGCCTGGAGAGCGCGCCTGCGTCAAAGTGGTATCAGAGCAGATTCTTGTCTCTATATTTCAAGTGAGAGGAGAAAGAGAGAAAGAGTACTCTGATACACATCAAAGTGGTATCAGAGCACAAGGAAGATTCTTTGCTTTCTGTAGCAGAGAAAGAGAATTCACCATGCCACCAAGGAGAGATAGGCAATCAATCGATCCAGAGGATAGGGAGAACCCGAGGAGAAGGGGCAGGTAGATGGCAGATCCAGCTATGGAGAGACACATACATGATCTATGAGCCAGACTCGAAGATATGGAGACAGCGCAAAGATGCACAGTCAGTGCTGGGGATCTATGTGATTCCGAAAGTGAATTTGAAGCTGAACAAGAGGAAGAAGTTACAGCCGAGGATGCAGCGAATGAAAGTTTAATCAAAGCTATTGCACGGATGGGTGCAAAGGCAAAGATGGACATTCCAGTTTATGAGGAGAATCTAGATGCAGAGGAGCTTCTAGATTGGATTAGAGCTCTAGATACATACTTCGACTATGAAGATGTCGAAGAGGACAAGAAGGTCAGACATGTTGTCACGAGGTTAAAGGGACATGCAACATTGTGGTGGGATGAACTACAAGATGACAGACATTGCAAGGGAAAGCAGAAGGTCAAGAGATGGGATCGAATGATTGCGAAGATGAAAGATAAATTCATCCCTAGAGACTATCAAATTACTCTGTTCAGGAGGATGCAGAACCTGAGATAGAAACTGATGACAGTGAAAGAATACACGGAGGAATTCTATAGACTGAACATCAGAGCAGGTCATCGGGAGAGCGATGATGAGAAAGTTTCCAGATATATGAATGGCCTGAGATATGATATCCAGGATGAGATGAGCATGGAAACCATCCAAACGGTGGAGGATGCTTATCAAATGGATTTGAAAGCGGAAGAGAAGCTGAGCCGTAAGCAAGGTCAGAGAGGCTGAGGCAGAAGTCAGCCTAGAGGCAAATTGGTTGCCCAGGAAAAATACTAGAAGCCCAAGGATGACTGGAAGAAACCTCAAACTTGCATTGAGAGAGGGGGAAGTTCACAGCAAGGGCAATACGCTGAGCAGAAAGGACAACATATTGAGCAGAGAGGAGGGTATGATGATAATGATGTGTTTCCTCATACCAGAGGTAGAGGAAGAGGCAGAGGTGGAGTAATCACATGCTTCACATGTGGAAAGAATGGGCACAAGTCTTACGAGTGTCCAGATAAAAAGAAAGATGGAGGAGAAGCTCATATCGCCGAGGCACAGAGGCAAGATGTTGAAGTGGAAGATGTTGAAGGCGGAAGATCATTGATGATGTGAAAAGTTCTTTTGACACCAGAGAAGGAGGTGGAGAGCTCAGCCCAAAGAAACAGACTTTTTAGGATTGCTTGCAAGACCAAGGACAGGGTATGCAAGTTCATTGTAGACAGTGGTAGCACAGATAATCTCATTTCAACTGAGATGGTAGAGAAGCTGGAGCTGGAGACGATTGATCATCCGAGCCTGTATAGAGTTTCATGGCTACAAAAGGGACATCAGGTAAATGTCACTAAACAATGTTTAGTTGAATTCAAGATAGGAGGATATAATGATAAAATCTTGTGTGATGTTATTCCTATGGATGTTTGTCATCTATTGTTGGCTGGACCATGGCAATATGACAGAAATGTGATTCATGATGGAAAGATGAATACATATACCTTAGAAAAGAATGGGAGGACTCATATGTTACTTCCGATTAAGGTTAAGGAAGTAAAACCAGAAATAAACAATATTGTACTTCTCATGAGTAGGAAGGAACTTCTTACAGAGGTGAAGAAGAAAGAAGAACCACAATTCATTGTGGTCAGAAAACCGAGGATTGTTTTGACCAGTACAAGGGTAGATGATCTACAAGAAGAAATTCAAGAACTGCTGGAAGAGTTCGCTGACATAGTAGTGGATGAACTACCTCGTTCGTTGCCACCAATCAGGAGTGTGAGTCATCATATTGACCTCATACCAGGAGCTAGTTTGCCAAATAATGTCACGTACAGATTGACGCCGCAGGAGAATGAAGAAGTTAAATGGAAAGTCCAAGAGTTGTTGGACACGGGTTTGGTCAGAGAGAGCTTGAGTCCATGTGCTGTTCCGACAGTACTCAGTCCAAAGAAAGATGGAGGCTAGAGGATGTGTACTGATTCAAGAGCCATTAACAAGATAACCATCAGGTACAGGTTTCCATTACCGAGGATGGATGATTTAATGGATTGCTTGAGTGGAGAAAAATATTTTTCAAAGATTGATTTGAAAAGCGGATATCATCAGATTCACATGAGGGAAGGTGATGAGTGGAAGACAACATTAAAAAAAAACAAAGGGTTGTATGAATGGCTAGTCATGCTATTTGGCTTGACGAATGTGCCGAGTACTTTTATGAGGTTGATGAATGAAGTCTTGAGGGAATTCATCGGAAAGTTTGTCATTGTATATTTGGATGACATATTGGTTTTCAGTAAATCAGTGGCTGAACACTTGAAGCATTTGGCTATTGTGATGAAGAGGCTACAACAGGAGAAGTTGTTGATAAACATGAAGAAATCTTCATTTATGAAGACAGAACTCATTTATTTTGGATTTGTTATTTCTGCAGATGAGTTGAGGATGGATCTAGATAAGGTGGAGGTAATTAAAAAATGGCCATCACCGAGGAACATATTTGAGGTGAGAAGTTTTCACGGATTGGTTAGTTTCTACCGAAAGTTCATCAGGAATTTCAGTGGAATTAGTGCAGCAATGATGGATACAGTGAAGAAAAGACACAAATCTTTTCACTGGACTGAAGAGGCTGAGAAGAGTTTCAATTTGTTGAAATGGAAGATCACAGAACAACCGGTTTTGGTGTTGGCGTATTTCCAAAAGACATTCCAGGCGAAATGCGATGCAAGCGGATTTGTAATAGGAGTGGTATTGAGTCAAGAGTACAGGCCGATTGCATATTTCAGCGAGAAGTTGAATGAGGAGAAGATGAA
The DNA here is from genome assembly GCA_900067695.1 of Picea abies. Classification (NCBI taxonomy): domain Eukaryota; kingdom Viridiplantae; phylum Streptophyta; class Pinopsida; order Pinales; family Pinaceae; genus Picea; species Picea abies. The sequence continues at coordinate 4,366 of CBVK0100545449.1, forward strand.
ATACTCCACGTATGACAAGAAATTTTATGCCATCATACAGGCATTGAAAAAGTGGAGGCACTATTTGATTCCAAAGGAATTTTTTTTATATAGTGATAACCATGCACTACAATTTGTGACTCAATAGGAAAAGTTGAATCAGAGGCATGTTAAGTGGGTTGAATACATGCAGAATTTTACATTTGTGATTAAACATATTTCTGGTACTGCTAACAAAGTTGTTGATGCTTTGAGCAGGAAGTGTTTGCTGTTGCAGGAGTTCAAAGTCAAGACATTAGGTTTTGATGATCTCAGGGACATGTATGCAGATGATCCAGACTTTAAGGAAACATATTGATCTGGATTATTTTCGGCACGAAATTAGGCGTGTGATAGCTCATTGGAAAGGTATCATCGAGGAGATTCATTTTGGGGGCTCAATATGCTGTCGACTATTATTGAGAACCTCGATCTCAAAAAACCTTCATTTAGGCCCTCAAAATGGCCCCGAAAGTTAAAACTTGCTAAAAATAGTAAATTGCCAGAAAGTCGTTTTGAGCCATTTGGAAAAGGTGGTTGGCCACCGATATCCACCTAGATCACATATGAAGCAGCTGAGAATCCAGTTCTCAAATATAGAAGCTAGTGGGGTGAGTACATGATCCAGGAAGGATTGTTGTTCAAGGGAAATCAACTGTGTATTCCAAATTGCTCCATGAGGGAGAATCTGCTGAAGGAAAAACACAGTGGAGGATTGGTTGGACATTTCAGTCATGATAATACATTCGCAAATCTGAGCGAGTCATACTTTTGGCCAGGGATGCGATCAGAGGTCAAGAGGTTTGTAGGCAGATGCAGAATTTGCCAGCATTCGAAGGGAAGGAAGCAGAATGCGGGTTTTTATCAACCATTGCCCATACCCGAGAGGCCATGGGATGCGATTAGCATGGATTTTGTATTGGGGTTGCCAAGAACACAAAGAGGTTGTGATTTGATCTTTGTGGTGGTGGATATATTTTCCAAGATGACACATTTTATCCCATGTCAGAAAACCAGTGACGCGACTCACATCGCAAATCTGTTTTTCAAAGAAGTCGTTCGACTTCACAGCTTGCCAAGGAGTATAGTTTTAGACAGAGATACAAAGTTCATAGGGCACTTTTGGAGGACATTGTGGAAAAAGATAGGGACTAACTTGTTGTTTAGTTCTGTTTATCATCCTTAGATGGATGGACAGACAGAAGTGGTGAACAGAAGTCTGGGAGACTTGTTGAGAAGCCTGGTGGTGGAACACCACATCCAGTGGGACACTATATTACCACAGGCAGAGTTTTCTTATAATGACTCAGTGAACAGGAGCACAGGGAAAATTCCATTTCAGATTGTATATGGCATGCAGCCGAGAGGAATTTCTGAATTGAGGGATTCAGAACAAACTATGACTAGGAGCGCTAGTGCAGAAGAGTTGGTAGAGGCGATGAAGGAACTTCACAGCCAGGTGAAGGTCCGATTGCAGAATTCAAGTCAGGAGTATAAGCACAGAGCAGATCAGTATAGAAGACAACTTCAATTTGAGGTTGGTGACTTAATTCTAAAGAAAGGTTCCTGAGAGGAACATACAATAAATTGAAGATGAAGAAAATCGGGCCATGTAAGGTCTTGAAGAAAATTGGAGAAAATGCTTATGAGATTGAATTACTGGAGGGAATCGAAATTTTTTCGATATTCAATGTCTCAGATTTATATCCATATAAACCTGAGGAAGCAGGAGCAAAAGGTGAGCAGCCAAAGGTCCAATGGAAAAAGCAGATGCCAGTTGCAGAAAATCCACAGATGGAGTGCATACTAGACAAGAGAGTCAGTAAAAAGACCAGGAGGAAAGAATACTTTGAGTATCTGGTGAAGTGGAAGGACCATCCAGTGGAAGATGCCAGGTGGGAGACTAAAGCAGAGATCCAGAAGCATGGACAAACCGTGCGTGATCTCATGGACAGGAGCCCATGAATTTTTTCAAGCGAGGGAGTATGATGCAGGAGCATCGCCCACGTCAATCGAGCCAGCGCTGAAAGACAAAAGACAGCTGGACAAGCCCAGCCAAAATTTTTGAATTTTCCCTTGAAGTTGATGCATCGAATATAAATGAGATCATTTAATGAAGGCGCCTTGATATAATGTAGTTAGACCTTGAGCGTCCAGCTCTCGTCTGAAGTAGATAGGAGGCATTTATAGTAGTTAATGCAGGTAGATAGACTTTAATTCTTAGATTAGACAGTTTTAGAAAGAAAGAGGGAAAACGGATATAGACAACCTCATTGTGCATTTGTAACATTAGCATGATTATCAGAAGTAGGAAGAGCATAGAAAAGAAGCAGAGAGATGTAGAAAAACACCCATGTACAGATCTTGAATTAATAGAAGGAAATTGATTCAGATTCATGGTTTTGGGTTACTCTCTGTGTATGTGTGTTAACTGATATGCTCATGAATGTTTACTTCCTATTATGCATTTGCTTTGATATGCTGTGTATATGATTTCATGTTCTAACCAGAAGTCTGGAAGGAAGAGGAATGAGTTTCAATTGTTTGTTTGTCTGAGCATGAGTTCCTGCAAGGAGTGCAATTGAAGTGTCTGCAAGGAGTGCGTTAACAGAGGGCTCAGATAGTTTAGCTTTTGTTCTCATTTATTTCAGAAGTGCAGACAGGCACAGGAGCCACGCAAGGAGTGCGCAGGCCGAGTAAAAGTCTCAGGGTTGTGAACCTGAGTGAAGCGTTGAGGACTGTTGTTGCAGGTGTGCACAGAGTCAGAGGAAGTTCGAACACTTGGAGTGTTTGAAGGCTGCTGCAAGGAGTGCGTGCAAGAGTTCCCTGAAAGCTCGAAGTTGGAGGAAATAGAAGCCTTCGAAGGGCGTAGAGTCGTGAGAAAGCTCAAGAGGGATAAGGTCTTTGGAGCTGTTGAAGGTAGCACAAGACATTGGTGCACATTGAATGATTAGAAGGCATTTAGAGTTGTGGCGTAAGTGGTTAAATCCGGGAAGGCATCGGGATATTGAGGCATCGAGGTTCGGAAGATAGAAAGTCCTATGAACAACTGCATTAGGCATCGCGAAATCACGAAATGCGATTTCCCGAAGATTCACAGGAGCATGTGGACCACGGAAGGTTCAATGGTGGACAGGTGGCACACCATATCGGAGTTCGGGAAATAGAAAAATCTTGAAACATTTGCAATTGGGATCGCGATATCGCGAAACGCGATATCTTGACAATTAAAGGAGTGGGGGCCACAGGAGTCAGCGAGGAGGAAAGGTGGCGCACTGTATCGGGGATTGGGGATCGGTGAAGTGAGTTTCTCGACTCTTTCGAGTACGGAATTCCCGATAGGAGAAGTCTCGATAGGAAAGGGAAAGGTCAGCGGCAATTCAGATCGGGTTTTGGGAAAGTGTGAGACACGAATGCGCGACCACGGGACTTGCGAAAACGCGAAGTCCGATTTCCTGATTGGAACAGGGAGATCTCTTGGAGAATTTCTGTGGGTGCAGATAATTCTCGATAGGGAATTAGAAGGACATTTCAGTTCTTCGGGCCGAGGAAGGAGGAAGATCCTGAGAGCGGACGTGCCTGGAGAGCGTGCCTGCGTCAGATTGTAGAGTTTCTGTCAGCAAAATAATACTTTAATGTATTTATGTATTAATACATTAATTAATAATGTATTCATTAATTAATACATTAATACTTTAGTACATTAATGTATTATCACATCAATGTATTAATAGATTAATATTTTAGTACATCATTGTATTAATACATTATTAATGTATTAATAATATATTACGATATTAATAATTTATTAATGTATGAATGTTTCAGTTAATTCTCACTAGCTCAATCGGTTAAGATGTGGGTTTCATTTTCTAGGCGACTTGAATTCAATGCTCTTACTATGATTTTAGTCGGGAGTAGAAGCCCAAAAATCCATCCATGTTAAGGGTTGGTGTGGCTCAGACCGGGTGTGATCCCTGGGTGATTTTGACAGCTTAGATGCCTAGGGTTGTGGTGATTTTGATGGATTAGAAGCCATGGTTTGTGGTTATTTTGACGACTTGGAAGCCTTGGGTTGTGATGATTTTGACCGCTTCGATGCTCCTGGATTGTGGTTTCTTAGCCAATGGTTAAAAATGTTGGCCCTGCAAGTTACATATGTTGGACATATTGTCTTTGATGGGTTGTCATTGATGTCAAAAAAATCGATGTTGTTGTGATGTGATGATGATTTTTTATAAACGAGGGATCTACCTAAAGCTCAAGAGAAGCAGCGTATTAGATTACACAAGATCAGAAGCAAAGATCCTTGGTTCATGCAGAGATCCTTGGTTCAATTGGAATCCAAGTATAATCCCAAAAACTCATAAGAGATGATGCATAGGAGGCTCAGAAGAAATGACGTACAGGAGTCATCCATTAGCAAATTTGGGAATGACTTAAACCATCAGATCGAGGGGAAGTCGAAGTTTGGAAGAATTATATGTCAACTGACAGATCTGAAGCAGGAGTTTCGGAAGGTATCCTAGCCATTGGATTAAAGCTAAGGTAGTAGTGGTCAACTTCAACGTTGACCACTTCGGCAGAAAAGGGTTGAGAACAGGTAAGATTACTCGAAGGTTGAAGTCCCAAAGTGGACATGAGTCGTCCGATCCTAGGAACACCTCAGATAATATACCGACCGTTCGATCAAGTAGAGTGGAAGGATAAGATAAGAAAATACCAAGGTCGAAGTCCCGAAGTCACAAACTCCTGTCAACCGTCGAATTTGGAAAACCCCTCGACCGTTTATTTCTTTAGAGCGCGCCAAGGTAGTAGTGGTCAACTTCGGCGCTGACCACTTCAACAGAAAAGGGTTGAGAACATGTAAATTCACCCGAAGTGTCGAAGGATGAAGTCATTCTCAGCCATCGATCTAAGATACATTTCAGGAGTTATGACAACACTTATATCGAGGAGGAGAACATGTGCCACATGAGGAGATCCACGTTAGCAAGACTACATCAGCAATGACATGTGGCGCAATCAGATGATGATAAGTGTTAAGGTGCAGTTGGAATTTTAGGTATGGGTAAGTCATGAATCAAAGTGACACATCGAAACCACTCAGTCAGTGCCACGTCAACAAGTGACTTCAACAACTACATCACTTTGGGAGTATGTACTTCATATTTCACCTCCAGCAAATGCCCGGAGTCCCAAAGTTTCGAAATGATTGAGAACCATTCATTGAGCAAGTGAAATCCAACCATCTAATCTACTTGGGAGAAATGAACTTCAGAATATTGAAGGCCTGTATAGGAGAAATCACCCGAAGTGTCGAAGGCCGAAGTCAACACTGATCGCTGATCTAAGATAACTTCGGGAGCATTCTCAACCGTCAGATCAGAAGATAGTCAACTCTGGCGCTGACCAACTCTAGTGGAAATTGGAAAAACAATTACTCGGACCTCCGGATCCCCAAAGTCCTGAAGTAAACAAGGGTCGTCCACCCAAACTTTGATTAAGTCATAATTGTTGATCAAGTACAGTGGAAAGAAATATTAAGCATAAATCATGAAGTAACGTTAATCATTGATCTACTTCAGGAGCATTCTCAACCGATGATAAAGCATAGTGGAAGGATAGTGTAAGTGGAGGTGTTAACCAACAACAACCGGTCACCACCACTTTATGACTTATTCAATAGGTAATCACTCCAGAGGAATTTCTACTTGAGAGTCCAGAAGCCACGAATAGCCGAAGTTCTGAAGTGAATGAGAACTGTTCATATCAACTCTTGATTAATTCATGATTGTCGATTATGATTGAAGCCTCTAGATAAGTAAGGATCATCTATTCATGGAAGATTAAATATGGAACGCTCGATCTACTAGTGAAATATGTATACGCACTTCAGCGAAATTGGCTTCGATAGATTTGAAAGGTTGCAAAGGCCTGAAGTCCCAAAGCACGAAGTACCATAGAACACGGTCCCAACACTAGACATATGGGGGATAAAAATAAAAGGGCGAAAGAAGAGGCAACACTTAAATTAATAATCTTGTGGTTTTGCGCATATGGTCACATGTAAATGGTTTGAAGGAAGCGCCTCTACATAACTCAATTTCTACAATATTTACAGAGACATGGAATAGAATTAAAAATAAATCGATCCATACCTGTGATCGATTTACGAAAAGCACTATCACTAAGTTAAAATAATTAACAATAATGTTTGAATAATAATAGTGATTATTGTTAATGTTAAAATGAAAAGGTGTGATGGTCCAAACAAAGGGACACAATGTTTCATAGCTCACACCAGTTGGAAGAGTATATAAACAAGAAAGAGTGGTGAGAAGAAAGAGTCTCTTAAGTGAAGATCAGAAGATCAAAACAAAAACATAGTCCAAGAAGAAGAACAAGTGGTTCTTATGAAGTGAGGATGGAAGGGAGGAGCATGGAAGGATTCATATCCTTACTAAGCAAATTGTAAAGACAAGGGAGTTGGTGCCCTAAAGACAAGGGAGTTGGTGCTTCATAGTGTTGGTGCCCTAAAAACGAGGGAGTTGGTGGTGCTTCCTAGGGTTGGTGCCATGAAAAAAGGGATTTGTGTCTCATAGAGTTGGTGCTCTAAAAATGATTGGTGTCCTTCACTATTCTTTATAAAACCTTGTAATTTATGTTAAATATATTTATATAATTGATTTTTCATACAATTTGTTGTTGATTTATTGTGGTAATCAATAAAATATAAAAAGTAACTGCTAATTCTAAAAAGGGGTAATAGTAATTCACCCCCCTCTCAATATTCCAACAACATGCACATTTCTAACAAACAAACAAAATGTATGAATGTATTAATTAACTAATAATTAAAAGATTAATTTAATAATGTATTAATTCTTTAATAATATTTTTAAATTTTATTATTGTATTATTAATGTTTTAATGTACTAATACTTTATTAATGTTTTAATCAATTAATGCATTACATTATTATACAATAATGTATTAATACTTTAATTTATATATTACATTAATGTAATGATTAATTAACACATTAATTAATATTTTCATATATTAATAATTATAATTTATACATTAATATTTTCAATTAATTGATACATTAATAGTTTTGGGTCTAATGGTTAAGAACATATGTTTTTTCCTAAAAATTCGCAAGTTCAAAAATATTGAAAAAAAATATAAATTTCGTAGTTGTGCAAAGAAGTTTTTCTATTTTAATATAAAAATATTGAAAAATAACTTTGAATAAGTGGTGTTCTTGTTATTTTTTTATTTGTTAATTGGGACAAGACGTTTTGTTACATATGAATGGTAATAAATTAATATTATAATAAATGTGAATCAATTTTTAAAATATTGAAAAAACGTTTTAGGGAGTGGTCTTAAAATTCTAGGATAGATACAATTTTCATCATTGATTATTAGTTGGGACAAGACGTTTTGTTAGATATGAATGGCAATAAATAAATCTTATAACTAATTTTCAAAATATTGAAAAAACCTTTTAGATAGTGGTCTTCTTAAAATTATGGGATAGATATAATAATGGGATAGATACAATTTTTATAATATTAGGATATTACATAAGTAAATTTTTTATTACTATGTTTATATTAAAGTTTATTTTAATATTTTTAAAACTAGTTCACATGTAATGTAAAGTATTAGTTTTAAAAAAAATATTTTAACATTTTAAAAATAGTTTATATAACAAAGTATTAGGGTTTATACAATTAAAGTTTGGATATATACTTGATTTGTGTTTTTATTATTAGAGTGATTTTTGACAAATATTTGACATAGTTATATGTGGAAGGTATTTTTAAGGGTATAGCGTTTTTCAAAATTTTTGTTTATTAATGATTCTTGCAATCCATCATCTGTATCTTTTATGTAAGTGATTGTGCACTATCACATGTCAACCATATTATAGTTGTTCTAATTTTTTTATTTTTTTATTTTTTTATCTAATCAAATTTGTATACATTTCCTATTTGATTTGACTACCATCTTGAAGAATACAACTTGTAGAGTTAAAAGTAAATTCAATTTCACTACAATCTCTAAGATTACAATGCTTTCAAACTTAGTTATAAATAGTGGATTGCAATAAATGAAGCACATACTCCAATATGAAGGGCATGTCTTGACAAGTTGTTTAGGCTTTGCTCAATTCATTAATCAAGGTTGCTCATTTGCTTCAAGATACCATAGAAAACACAAGTTACACCTCAAATTAGAAACTACTATGATAGTTTTGAATGAGTTGTTTCTTCAAGATGCATTTGATATGTTCATGTCTTAAGAGGACGATAAAGGGTTTCATCTATATCCTCCTCCCCTGTGTATCATTACAAACCTTTGGTTAAGTGCTCACCCGTGTATTCGATTAACCCCACACATGTCCATCCACCAACTTGTCATATCCTTCAATTCCGTTGATGTTTTTCTACTCTTCTACAAATTTATATGTATGTTTTGTGATTCAACCATGCATCGATCTTTTGCAAAGGTCGCTAACAACTAGTTATTCTCCTCTATAGTCCTACAAGGGCAATCAATTGGGATACCATTGCCACAAACAACAAACTCATGAGTGTTGTATCCTAGCATAGTGAAAGTCTTCATTTATTTTAGGGAAGCAACAATGGATTCAACAAATCCAATCTTAATGTTTCCTTCACCGTCCATTGTAGGTACTCAAGACTTGGAAGATCACATGATTTTGGGCCATGTTTGCAAATAATCCACTCAAGCTCTTCTTGCACTCTCTTTTACCATGGTGGATTTGTTAACGTCTCCAATGTTTCCCTGTCCAAATTAACTATTGAATTATTAATTATGGTAGTCAAAATGTCTAGAATATGGGAACTTATGTTGTCCCCACTGCTTAATTTTATGTCTGTGGCATTATCCCTATAAGAGATGTCAAACATCATGTTTACAAAATCATTTCCATTTTCCCCACTCATTTTAATTCCTCCTCTTAAATTGTTCATTGATAATCTCTTCCAACAATGCATCAAATTATTTGTGCATTTTCTTGATGTTCTCTCCAATGTCCTACAAATCCAATCACCCTACACAAGGAATGAAATATTTGATATCAAAAGCATTGGCTACAACACAAACCCCACATAAGTTTCCCCGATCCTTTAATGCCCACCAACTTACCCAATGAGGAACCTAAAAGAGAGAAAAGCAAAGTAGCATGAGGCATAAAGCTCGATGGATACACCATTAGTGACCTATATTCTTCCACATGTTGACCCATAATCACCAAATCTTTGTTGTCATTTATGACCTAAACCAAACTAATATATCTCTCTCAACTATTAACTGAGCTTGTGTTGTTACAAGTGAGTTTTTTTGTTACTGAAGATTCATACCTTAGAGCTACCTTGATAGTGTTGTCCATATCAACAACATATCATATATTTAATAAATTTTGCAATAGAATGCAAAATATTTCTATGTATGTTTTAAGAAGATTAAACAATAATTTTAAAATTAACAAGAAAACTTAACCTAACTAAACCAAACCTTCTATGTCATTTTGAGACACCTTTTTCCAATGTCCATGGAAACATTGACACAGTTCTCAAATTCTATCTATGTTCAAGATGATGTCATAGTGGTGAAGCTCATTTGTAAAAGGAGTGTGTTGTAATCTAAAATTACCTGGTCAAATTTTGACTCGTCGCAAATTTGGCTCATTTGTTTCCATGCTTTAGTCTAGTAAATATTTTTGCCATACTTTACTCTTGCTATCTTCTATCTTTCACCTTAAAGTCTTTGCAAAATCATTATCTTTATCCAAAATTTAAGATAAAATTTAAGTAAATAAAATGGTTTATACAATTTTTTTTTTTTTTTTATCATAGTAGTTTCACCATATGTCAAGAGTTTAAGCATTGAGTGAGATATCATAATGATTTTAAATTTTGATTGGGTTATCAGCTCCTCTTTTTCTTTATAAATTCATTGTGAACCCATCTGCTTGATATACCAAGTGGAGCCAAGATAAGACCATAGCGTATATTCAAGTATTAAAGCAAATTCATGAATGAGTCCATAAATCAAGAGAGGAATAAAAAAGCCATATAAAATGTCATATGTCAAACTAAAAGTCGAAGGTTTGTTTTATAAACCTTTTCTTAAAAAAACATATTAGGTTTATATGCTCTCAATTATTTTTATAATTACTCCAAGTGTCAAGACAAAGCGCCAAACCAAGTCATGCGTCCAAGTCAGAGTCATATATAAGCACCAAAACCAAGTGTCTGACAGCTATGACCAAGCGCTAAAGTAGATGGTGGTTTCGGGAGATTTATCAAAATCTCTTTAAGGTCCCGAAGTTCACCGAAGATTGACACGTCAAAACCATCTTAAAGACAGTTTCGAGACCCAATGGCAAAATTAACGCACTTTTTGAACAGGAATCATATGTCGAAGAAATATGCAAAATGGCAAAATCATCTGTCGCAGTTTCGAGACCCAATGGCAAAATTAACCCTCTTGGAAAAGTAATATATTATTTCCATGAAAAAGGGACATGGAAAACTAAACACTCAAAGGAAAAAGATGAATTAAAATGTTTATAATTTAATATTTTATTTTATTTTTATAATTTAGTTATAGGAAAACAAACTGAAACTTAGCATTGGGAGAAGAATAAAAGGCGGTATTGAGGAAGAAGAAGGGGAAATCATTAAGCAGTATTGAAGAAGAGCGGGGATCCTTGAGCAGTATTGAGGAAGAGGAAGGGGGATTATTGCAGTAGAGGGCTATAGGTGCTCAAAGCTCAGAGGGCCATACTTTTTGCAGCAGATAGGAAAACCAGTCAGCGTATTTACCACCGACATTGTAGATTATGTGCTTTCCTCTTCATTTATGTATTGTTTCTCTTGTTAATAAAAACTCTTCTTTTCTGAGTAACTGTGATTTTTTTGATTTCTTGTATAATTTTGTCTCAGCGATAAAAACTTTTGTAGACTCATTCTCATTTTCCTCTTTACTATTGTATATGAAGATTATGTTAAGTAATAACTAATGAATGACATGTTATTTCCTATATGTTATTTTGACTGATTTTCAGAGTTATGAGTGTTTTCATTAAAAGCTTCATAATGGTTTCAACATACATGATTTCCTGTTAGCATCAATAACTTCTTTGTCAAAAATCAATATTGTGCAAGGGTTGGATTAGGGCCAGTGCCTAATTGTTGGGTTTGGGTGAAGATTGTCAATATGCTTTCATGTATACTATTGGCCTTATCTAAACATTCAATATGTTTTCTTTCTTATTGGAAGTACTAAACACTGTCTTCCTCTTTATCATTTTTGAGATTATCTTATTTATCGATGTCAATGATTGATGTTCTCTTTATTATTTTTGAGATTATGTTATTTATGGGTATTAATGATTGATATGATGTTTCTTATGACATTTGAGACTTTCTTCTCCATCTTTCATTTAATCTCTCTATGTCTGAGGTTTAATGGTTTATTAGGATCTAGTTGTTATCTCTAACTATTATTAACTCTTCAATATTTATTTTATTTTATAATCATTTGAAATATGAAGTTGGAGTGTGCATTTAATAGTTGTCTTTAAAGTAACCGAGATTAGATATGTTTGTGATAGTTTCAAGGTTAACCTTTTTAGCCTAAAAGTCAACTTGAAATCTAAAGTGGGGAGACTTTTCTCAAGCCTCCATAGAGTTCCTTGGCATTGTTCCTTCACCAGGAACAAACAACCTGAGAAACAATAGAGTGGCAACATAATGGTGGAAAGATAGCATATATCACTAATGATGACCTGAATCCTTGATCCCATTCCTAGGTGGCAGATTGAGTATTTTACTTGCAGTACACAATGCCTTCTTTAGCATATACTTTTTACCTTTCCCACTGTAACATTAACACGTCATACACCAAATGTAAAAGAAATTACATTATATGATGAGTTGGGCAGGGTTGAATATTATGATATATAAAATTTTGGAGAAGTAAAAAAAATGCATTCACTTTATCAATAACATTCAGCAACAAAATCAACAGAATGTAAAAGAAATTCTTACAAGGACAGTGTCCCTATTGTTCAAGATGGGGATTGAGTAGAAAGGCCACCTCTATGTCCCTATTGTTCAAGATGGGGATTGAGTAGAAAGGCCACCTCTATGTCCCTATTGTTCAAGATGGGGATTGAGCAGACTTGGTGTATAACAACACAAAGGCCAAACTAACTCCCCCAATAAGAAATCACAATTTTATATTGTTTCAAAAAATTACAATTCTATATTGTTCTAAAAAATTATTAACTTGGTGAATGGAAAACTTTAAGGATGTGATATTTATTCTAGAGTTTATAAAGGGGTGAATAATGCATTCAATGTCCATTTTAAGGTAGACAAATCATTCTATT